>DWPT01002901.1:0-15325 GCA_018251895.1 Agathymus mariae mariae | reverse complement strand
GGAAATAATAGTGTCGAAACCGGTTCCGCACAGGCTTAAACTTTTGTTATTACTATGTTGTTTAAAAGATGTGCTAATGAGTTTCTTTCGCCGTTTCTTCTCCTCGATGTTAAAGCACCTTTCCAAAACGGTAGTAGAAGCAAAAAATTACGTGCATAAGTGTATTTACAGAATACCTAAATGATTAAATGATTTTGAATTTGTCAGCCTCGGGATTTGATCAATGGTGGCAGAAGGTGTTTATTTCTGGCCTACAACGTATCAGAATTTTTTTGAGTTACAATGTTATAAAATAATATTTATCACTGAATTCGGTGACATAATATACATGAAGTTAAAAAATCTTCAAGTTAAAGTAATTTAAAACCAAATATAAACCAATAGTCATTTAACAATGATATGAATGTGTGTCTATTTTTGTTATTTAGAACTTTTAAAGTTCTATAAGGCAGAATGTAATACATGGTTAAAAAGATGAATTTATAAAAGCCATTAAGAAGAAGAATAACATTTTATTGACAATAGTCGTTAATTAGTCAAGTAGTCAAATAAACATGCTAATATAAATAAATAAAAAAACCATTAATTATTTTTACAAGCGTAAGTAATATAACTTTGTCAACATCCTGTATAAAATCCAACACAGTGACACATATACGTGGCTTAACACTAAACCAATAATAGAATAAAATCAATCTATACCACCCTCTCAGACTCACACGAAAGAAATGCAATCAATGATTTGTCTATACTGATGCGCACGCACACATCTAAAGAATATCGGATATATCAGCAATTGTAAACATTCATAGAATATTCGCAAACTATCCCCCCCGATGTACAAATTTATATCCCTTTCATTCGTTCGCACTACAGTCTTTGGTACTTCAGAGGGTTAGAAAGAGAAAGCAAAACTGGTTTTATAACTTTGCAAGGGGACAATGGCGACGCTATTGTTGAAAGTACCCCAAAATTTTTTTTAGGTCACATAAAAGTATTACAATTGTTAGGGTCGTGACGCCTGCTGGCGTTTACTGCATTCGTTTCGGAGTCAACCTAGGATACGGAGCATCTCCCACGCAGTCCAGTTATGTGAATTAATCTATGGAGTTTTAAAAGTTATATCAGTTAAGTGGTGCTAACACAATGTCATCGGTTGCTACAACCAATCGTGTATCAAGTGAAATGTGGGGCAATAGTGTCGAAATGAATAACCAAAGTGCCAGACAATCTCAACATTACAGCTATCAATACCCTGGAACACCTTCCAATTTTTACAATCATCAAAATAACTTCTATGCCCAAAATTGTGATTATTCAAATGTCTCTAGTAGCCATAACAGGATGTATACAGAAAACAGTATTAACAGTGTTGTGAAGACGGAACCTACTAATTGGCAAAATTATCCGATAGATTATGTAAGTAATACTAATCAAACTAATGCAGAAATGATAAATAAATGGCGAGAGATTCATCACTATACACCTCATGAGAATTATGGATATGGACAAGTACTATGCCCGTATAGTCCAGTAGATAATAAAACTGAAGATTCAAGATCACTTCACTCACCTGGTCAGCATAGTTTGCCAGAAACTAATTACGGTTCGCCACAAACTGTACCAAGTACGATTAAATGCTCCACACCTGAAGAAAAATGTGAAAACCTAAGGAAGAACTTGATTAAACAAAATGATACGATAATACAACAATTTCCTAAGAAAAACGACAAATCTTACATACCAGAAATGATCCAGCATATGATGTTTCGGCCAAATAAAATTGGTAATTGGGAAAAAAATGAAACCAAAAATGAACAGAAACGCAGTTTGCAGCAATTTCATGGTGAATTTGAGCCTACTGTAGAGGATCACACAAGGATCAAAAATAAGGTTACCGTGGGTGTGGCGCCGATTGTAAGCAACAGTGCGCCTTCATCGGTGGACACCTCGGAGAACTGTCAGGATATGACAAGGGTCGAGGCAGGCGGGGACAATGCGGATTATACTGAAAGCAAAATGGCGGTCGCACCAGATGCACAAGGCTATTATCCGTGGATGAAGACTATTGGTGGTATGATTATGTAATACACTGCAATTAATACTTGATATTTGAATTAAAAATGTATATTCACATTTAACTTATCTATTTTCAGGTGAAGACAAAAAAGAAGGATCCAAAAGAACTAGACAAACTTACACTAGATTTCAGACATTAGAGTTAGAAAAAGAATTTCATTTCAATAAATATTTATCCAGGAGACGAAGAATTGAAGTATCACACGCACTTGGACTGACTGAAAGACAAATAAAAATTTGGTTCCAAAATAGGAGAATGAAGGCAAAGAAGGATGGAAAGTTATCAACCTCTCCCGATCCTTATAATATTGATGATGTTAGTGCTACAAAAATTGGAAATATAAACGACTTTGTCGATACTAGGCAACAAATTCCGGGCATCGCGAATTATGCAAATTATCCCATGACTAATATAACTTCCCAAAACCATGTATCTTCTGATTTATCACATCATTCTATTATGCCTCCTTCATATCGGTAAATGGTCCCTAAAATGTGATTTTATTTAAATACCTTATTAAATTAATCTTCTCTTTAAGACTCAGAGCATTATAAAATTGAAATTATCTAGCTATACGTAAAAAGTAACTATATTTTTTAATAATTTTGTCTTGTAATTTTTCACAGTGAACGTTTTTGTATTATTTGTAATATTTAATAATATGTTACATTATGTGGAACAGCTTTCGAATAAGTTTAAGAACTTACATAGTGTTTAAATGAAGTAGGTACTTGTAATATGTAAATATCAAATCAATCAATTGATTTTTTTAAATTAAGTTTATTTAGTTTTGTACATAATTTAAGTAAGCCCAATGGTTCCTATTTTAAAATAAGATCGTATAATATTAAGTAACAAATAATAACTTAGGTATATTGTTTTCTAGCCATATTTATAAAATCTATTTTTGTACTTCTCTAGTCAATCACAGGGGCGCTATCAATAAAGAGGAGTTAACATTCCTGATTGTAAATATTTCTTTTGTGTATGTGCTATTATTTGTCCTCGTTGTCTAATTCATCAAAGTCCAACCGAAACGGCTTAAGTTAGAATTTTTTTTATAGCATAAAATTTTATAATAGAGTAGTAATGTAAGATTTTTTATAATATAAATCGGTGAAAATTGATTTTTAAAAATTCTATCTCTGAGGGGGAAATCAGCTTTTCGGTACCAGTAAATATTTGTGTCCTAGTCGAAATAGTATCCAAACAATATTTCTCGAAGTGAAGTGAGAAGAGATTGATATTATGACGGATACGGGGCGAGATTTTACAATTAACTCATATCATGTTCTCTTTAAGTATATTTGACAGAGTTTTTATTATTAAATAAATTAAATACTACTACCAAGCTTAGAGCAATAAATGTAATGCACAACAAAAACCACAACTTATTTATCAGGATAATATAAAATCAATAAATTGCCGGTCAGTCACACCGGAAAAAATACCCAAATTAAATTCCTTAGCTAGATCTGTACAGAATAAATAATTAAATCCTTTAAATCCCTTTTAATAACAACAAGTAGATTTAAATATTAACCAAATTAACAGATCCGTTACAATCCGTTGCCGTACAACCCTCAGACAATAGAGGTAAACAATTTTCGGTACCCTTTCGGCGCATAGTTTCAAAGACCCTTTAAATACTGCAGGCGAGTTAGTTCATTGCACTCTAAAGATCATTTGTAAATGTGCGAATGTTGACGGCAATTTTGACATGTTTTGACTACTCATTGGATTTTGCTTCGTAATCCCGTGGAGGTTTGTGCTACCTGTGTTTCTATAGACTTATGATGCTTGACATTACAAAACGTATTCTTAAATGCTCATGGTTTCATTTTTCACAATTACAGAAAATTTCGGGATATTTTTAAAACATCCGTATTACTAAATACTTATTATGTAACACTTATTTGATGTATGTTGATTTATTTAACAAACGACATATACACACTTTGTTTTCAGCTAAATCTTTATTGTGATACATCCATCATATGTATATATATATATATCTCGCATTAATTTACTGTACAAAAAAACGCCCTATGTAGTGTTGATTTTGACGTGCTGTAACTTGCATATCTCATTCAGTCTTCATGTATTATTTGACTGCATAAAGTGCATATTACCACTGTTGCTTATTAACACACACACACACACCCAACACTGCAACCAATAGATAAGAAATATATTTCACGGTACATTTTAGAAGTGGTAGCTTGACCGGCAGGTTCAGTACGTTATTATCATCGGAATTAATCCGGGTAGTGCAGAGCTTAGGAACCATCGCCAGCAGGAAGCTGACGCCCTTGAATTGTTCATTGGGCTGCAATGCGAAGGAAGATGCTTGGGCTTAAGAGTTAGACATTTGTTTTTACGTATGTTGCAGTATCGAAGAGCCTTTATTAAGCGCGTTCTTTACTGCATTCTAGCCGTCAAACGTCTTACGTGCTTTTAGTATTAGGGATGTCTGTGAGCAGCGGTGACCACTACATCAGGTAGTCCGTCAAATTGCTTGCTTGATGCTGATATAAAAAAAAAAAACCATATTTATATATTTCGATATATATATAGAACAAACTAGTACGGTTACTTCTATTGCTTTACAATTTTCACAATAAAATTTTATTTTACAATCAAATTAAAGTTAAGAGCAATGTTCACTTTAAACCGAAAATAAGCTAACTTCACAGTAAATGGACCCTACATTAGAAAATCGACCCTTTCATCCCTTCAATAGAGAACAACAAAAGGAATTGCTTCAGAATGTGACAGCAAGATACATTTCTATAAGTCAGACAAGGACGCCGTTACGAGTTATCCCTAAGATGAGGGGTGAATCCGAGATGCGCATGCCCGGCGGACATTTAACCAAAATGGCTGCTGGTGTTTAGTCTGTATATTGTACGTTTAAAAATTAATTTATTGTGAATGAGTCCAAAAAAAGATTAAGAGAAAACCATAAAAACAAGAAAAGTGAGTACTAAACAATCTTTATGTAATATAAACTCTGTGGAGGTTCTCAACGTTTGAATAATAATACCTACTTGTGTGTAGATAAGATTCGATTTATTTTCAATAAATATATAATATTTTATACGTAAATACTTTATTAGACTTGTTGTTTATCACAGGTACAACCATAGACTTATATTATTATATCTTCATGATGATTTGATACATATTTGTTTTGAAAGAAGATGGTCCATTGACATGCTATTATATGATAGATGGCGCTGTATTTAGGTTAATAAATCCTTAATTTTTAAATATAGAAAATGGTCCGTCAAGAAACTAGTTATGTAGAGTTTCAAATTATAATGTAACTTTTTGATTTCTCTCCTACTTTACTCCACTGATGAATTAATTGAATTTGCGTGAATTATTTATTTTATTTATAACTCTAGTAGTAAGTTAATTTAAAATTATGGCTTTGTACTACTGTGGACACTTTGAGCAGAGTTCAATCCGGTTGTAATAAATAATCATTCCGTAGTTTCTGCTGGGGCATTTTTCATAAAGAACTGACTGACTAACTAAACAACTGTTCGAAAAAATACTAAGCCATTGGCAAGACGTCAGAACAATACACACACACATAAAATACTGTTTTTCGTTCAAGTTTCGTATTTGGTTGGCAGTGACTGCTAGCTAAACAAAATGAGTAGCCACAACAAAGGTCACCTAATCACTCTTCATTAGTTCCCACAGCTTTATCAACTAGTCATACCAAAACACAGATTGGAACAAGAGAAACAGTAACTTACAGACCTTGCACAGAAAACGATACAAAAAAATTGTTCAGTTTTAGCAAATAGTTTTACCAGTACATAAACAGAAATTGGCTTAGGCGAAGAGAGTGCTAGGGTCAACCGTCCAAGGAATCGCACAGCAATCTATTCAAATAAATTGAGCTAGAATTCTTATTATTTTCATCATAGCACAGGGGTACAAGATTAAAGCTATCGTAGACTTATTTTATGTACGTTCGCAAGATATGTTTCGAGCTTATTTGATATTTATATAGGCATTAGTATGATACATGTAATTAGTAGGTTAGATCATAGGAAGTCGAAAAAGATAAACATAAGAACAGGAAATTAAACATAATTCAATATTATTAAAGCGAATATCTTGCAGTGTTAGCTTATTTATAGCGTCTGCCAGGGTTCTGGCCACCTAACAAAGTAAACTTGCCCAATACGATAGAAATACCTATCCCATGTAATTTTCTCTAGAAATAACCGATACGTGTTGTCAAACGAAATTTCCATATCCTTATTTATTTTTTAGGAAACAATGGAACCATCTGTTATCTAATACATATGGTATCTGGTAATTATAATATTATGACAGAACATAAGTAATTTAAGATCTTAACTCTCAAATCCTGTCTAGTTCTTCCTTAATTATCGTATCCAATAAACAATAATATATAGAATCTCTTCAATTACCTCATTACTACACAAGTATTTTCGAAAGTTTCATAAAATCGTTCTGACATTTCGTGATAAACTGGCATAACTGCTAGATGAGTCATATCGTGGAAAGCATGAATGGCAAGCGTGCCTCGTTATTTCTAAGACGGTCGATTAAGCATAACTATTCAGTATATTAATTAACGAGACCTTTAGAGACGGAGATACAACTACGCACAGTTCGACACGAATGGGAAGAGAAATACTGTTAATGTAATTACAAACTACTAGAATAACAAAAAGTAAGCAAAAAACTACTAAACCACATTCTTTCCTGGTCGGTAATGAATTTCAGATTAGAACATACCAACTTGTTCACCCTGGTCCGTCCAAGAGCTGAATAGCCGTTTGAATGGCGTCCCTAATTAATCCTTACGTCGAACGAACCGCGTTCGAAGCTGGATCAAAAGAAGCCTTCTAATGGATATTTGAATGCGATAGCGTATTTACCTTTGGAATTGATCGACGAATGTCTAAAGGCTTAGTGTACATGCGGTGGCTCCGGTTTAGATACTTGGAGCGTTATAAAATTATTTTCTTATGAATTATAAACTAAATTGTAATTTATTTTAGTATCCGTGTAGATAACATTGAGATTTATCTGTTTATTATTTATATTGTGAACCTACATTTACTGTAATAAACCTGTAACCTAATAAATAAAAAGCTGATAAACCTATAATTCTTCCATGGTCTGTCCAAAACAGTAAAAAACGATTGACAATTTCGTACTGTATACAATGATAAACCAGATGATTTTTGAAAAAAAATATAGTTAATATTATCGTTAGTAAAACTTACTGTGCTGCCGAAATTCAAAATTTAGTATAGCAAAATATTTTTGTTTTTCATATTAAACCAAAATTAACTTAACTTCAAAACTGGCAATAACTTAGAATCGAAAAATCTTAATATAATTATTAGCTTTAATTTTTCTGCATTTGAGTAATTATTTATTAGAAAATGCAACAAACTTAAGTAATTATATAAAACACATATATATAAATTTTCGGTTAAATAAAACAAAATTTTATAAGTAGGTCCTAAAGTGTAATAGTTCTTGTATTAGTACATACATGTTAAGAAAAAAATTGTTATTGCATTTGAATCCATACAATCGGCCGGAATCGTGACCAAATGCAACAGATGTTCCACCCTCTTTGATCTCATACTTGATCAAAGAGTGTATTATCAATGACCATAAATTAAAATATAATTATGCTAAATATCTTCAAAAGGTCCATCGTTAGAAGCGATAGGGAAAGTAATTACGAATATTATTACGAGCAATTATCTCTATTGATAACTTTGTCTCTTCAATGATACCTCAGTACGGAAGATACAAAAATAATTTTGGAATTCAATATTTCAAAATCATTTGATCATTTAGGTACTTCATAAATAAGTTAACGAGTATGCAATTAATCATTTTTCATCATTTTACCACCGAATTTGATCTTGGGATATATTTTTTTAAAAGCATTCAGAGGACAATTATTTATTGATAAATAATAATATGTAGTAAATAGTTTCTAAATAAAAATGTACTATTTAATAGTACTAGTAATAATCACTCTAGTGAATTGTCAGTTTTCTTAGTGCTGAACCTATCGTGTTGGTGAAGGTTTAGAAAGATACGTTAAGAAAGTACACGCATTGTAATATATTTCGCCAAAAATGCTGTTACCACGAGTCACATAAGTGAAGCATATAAATATAGACATCACTTATATTTCTGGAGACAATAAAACGAATTTGCCTGCACAACACGTCAAGTATATTTAACTGAGTAGATACTAATATTATTATGTATGTGAAATACATACAAAACATTATCATCACAACGGTCAATCCAGGTAGAAGGCATATTGAATACGTTCATGCCGGATACAATTTTGCACAAATAAAAAACATGGTGCCGGCCGCACACGTCAGGCACGTCACGTTACAACACGGATTCAGTGTCCATACAAAAACGTTCGGCCCGACAAAAGAATCTGCAGGACGCATTGTCCACGATCATTTATCAACAGCGCTCGGCTGCTCGTTCGAAAGCAGATCGCAGATCAATGAAGCTGAGGGTGATTTGGTCCGAGGCGATTAAAATTTTTACGTCCATGAAAGCTTTAGCCAGAGAGAATATTTTCGTATTATTTTTAGTGCAAAAGTTACATTAAGTTTTTCTTACTTTAGGGCTCTATCATTACATACTATTAGAATTTTAATAGGTAAGCAACTCCATCCAATTGCATTCCTGCTCGAAATGCACCGTGCTGAACAACAAACGAAGCAATCGTGCTAGATCTATTTGTACCCAGTTTAACTCAAATGGTACAGGTGCCAGCTTGCACTGCAGAATAGTTGTTTTAAAATTTATCAATTGAAATTTTATGACAAATTTTATTTAATAAATACCCCCTAACCATCCAGCCTCGAGTACAGCCTAATACTTCAAACATTTTTATAATTTGGATAAAATATTGGTATTTGATAATTATAACAATCAACAACAATATTAACCTCTTACAATTATAAAAATTATAACTAAGTCATTGTGTAAACAATTTTCTTCTGTATTTAGAATTATTTAACTTGATTGTTATTATATATTCTAATTAAGAAGTTTGGCTACTTAATGTGGACATACCGTTAAAATATGGAATCTTATACCTTATTTTATTATTAAATATTATTATTAATAATCGTACATTGCTTTTTGTGAAAATTTGCTTTTAATTCGCTTTCAAAAGTTGTGTTCCTTATAATATTATTTGTCTAGGTGTAAGTTTTCCTAAAAATATTAAATAAAATATTTAAATGCAGCAATTTTGAGTTGGGTTTCATGAGTTTATTATTTGGTCTATTGTCTATTACCGGTGTTTACCGGTGTTATTTAGGCAGGTGAAGAAAACAGGATGAACGTCAAACTGCTGGGAACTTCTTAAAAGACTGTAAGTCATGCATTACGAATATTATGGGCCGTTTGCGAAATTATACCCTCAATTAGGTTACATAGCACAAAAGTTGAATACAAATCAAGAGAACCAGAAGCCTTTCCAGTTACTGGTTAATAACAACCATTACAATTATGTAATTAAACGCCTTTGCGTACAGTAATAATGACTCAATTTATGGAACTGCCAGTTTTTGCTACAGAAAACTCCTGTTGAATCGCCCATTATTTCAAACTTATGTTGATCGTGGAGCCGACACTTTATGAGTCTCATTTTAAAACAGGGAAAAAATATGCAATACAAGCCGTTCGTCGTTTAGCTGTTCATGTCGTTTTATATTAAACATATTCTGAATTAAAGTGGCTGTAAAACATAAGTTCATACATAAAACATTGTTTTATTTCACGTTTTTAGTTGGATCGTATCGTTACAATTAAAATACCATAAATGAATACAACACATCTATACCCCTAATTTTTGTATCTTTAAATAATATTTTTATTTTTGAAATTTAACCTTTTAAATCTGTCCCTTATTTAAATAAGACTGAAATTTTAAATTGAAACAATTTCCAGACGTTTGTCTGTCACAGTTCAAATCAGAACGTATCATTATTTACCTAGCGTAACTTAATGTGACATAGGCTACCGGCTAATATTGCTAAAAATGTCCAATGCTCACCAATATTAAATGAGCTACACGTTGATTAAGACCTGATACAATTTAGAGTACTAGTTGGGGTGGTAGGTCAAGTTAAAGTGGTGCTGGTATCGGCGTCAATGTCACTTATGTGCTTAACCCGGCGAGTGGATGGAGGAAATGATGGATGAAGCAGCCACCGGGCCGCTGCTGAAACGTAGTCCACAATTCGGAATCATATAGAGCTGTTAATGTGAACGAAACCAAGAACCGAATAACATTAATGTTAGAATATGTTATATAAATGAGTTTATTAACAGTTGTTTAAAATTATATCTTGAGACACTTAAGATTTTAATTTATATCCGACAAACCTCAAATTAACACATGTATTTAAAGAAAACATTAACTACTTATCAAACAGTGAAATAATGAGACACATGAATATAGTTTTAAGTATCAGTTAAACGTGAATACATTGGTAATAATTGAAAATATAAACACACGATTGAGAATATACACAACGTATGTATTTATAGACAGATATATTTAGCACGAACTGGGTTGCATCAACTCGATGAGTATCTCCTCGTTCGCTCCGGACCCTCCGCGCGCACCAAATTCCAAATTGTTTTTGACTGACAGCTAAATGTAAGTTAGCATTGTTTGAGCGACGCACCGCAGCCTTCGGTTACCCGGCTCTTTCTATAATTATTTCTCGTTTCCAATATAAAAATACCCAAACGTGCCTCGGAAAAGTGTTACGGTCGTATTGACTTTCAGTCAAGTCGATGTATTGCGATAGGATATTATTATGTAAGACGTTTGTCGAACAATGTCGAATTTGTAAATAATATTGACTCAAAGGTTTATTGGAGAGAAAGTAAAATTTCTTCATTAAATTGACTTAATATTCACAGTAGTTTTGTTGTCACTGTGGTTAATACAATTTAGGATACCTCCGAAGTGATTGTTGTAATGTTTCTGTATGAATGTGATTCTCATGAGATTATCAGGTTTTTAATTTTAATATAATCAAGTATTAGATCTAGGTAACGCCATTTTTGAATATTATTTGCATATACATATACATTTATTTATTTATTATTTACATCTGTGTATATTATTTATAGTCATGTTGGATATTTATATCTAGTATCTATACTAATATTATAAAGAAAGGAATTTGTGAATTTGTGTATATGCGGACTGTGATCTCGGGAACCGCGGCACCTATCAGAAAAATTATTTGACTACAAAGTTAAAAGGTACTCGATTCCGGGTGGATCATATATTATGTATATATGTCTGCATATATAATTGTTCAACCTGAAAGAAACAGAGCGGGCCGCTAGTAATTTATAAAGAGCCTTTGCAGCTAACAAATCATGCTCGATCTAAAATCTAATGCAAAAAATATATTCAATCTACTTTAAAAAGCCTCCTATGGTATAGAGTTCTGTATTGGAAATCTATATCTACCATATCATACTACTATATAAATTTGTTGAAATTTTCGTGTATGTCATGAAATAACTCAAAAACAGCTTGACCGATAGTAATGAAAATTGGTATGTGGTGAGAACATTTGATTGTGTGGATGATAGGCTAAATATCAGTTAACCTAATGATGTCTAATCAAGACCAATAAATATGAAACTTTCAACAATAATTTTAGTTATATATAACTAATAGTCCAACCCGAATGAAGTCGGATGGAGCCACTAGTGTATATAATAAAAGTAAAGTAATATTATAGATATCCTGTTATACAGAAGAAACCTGAATCAAACGTTTTTTGCTATCTGTAAGTTCAGTCATTTTGAAGATAAGGGGTCAATTACTGATTAAATTTTATTATTTTTTTATCACCAAAAATATTTTTAACTACTCTTGTACTTGATGTGTAACGTGCAACACTTTTTTTTCATTTTCTTATTAATCCATCAAACATATTCCTTAAGTCCCAAGAAGAGAAGGAATTAGTTATTCAAAAATATACATTAGTCATTGGTTAGCCAAACTAAACGTGTATCAAATATCAACTTCTCTCCATAGATTTGGAGATAAATGCTCAAGATAGACGGCCATAAAGACATGTAAGTGTTCTAAGAGGGATTTGTTTTGTCATCGGAAGTATGGAACACTATGGAGGAGGTTTTTAATTTGATTGTAAACTTTTTCGGGTTCCCGTTACAAACTTGGATATTTACCTTAGCAACACACACACCTTCGCACTGGGATTTCCTCTAGCGGTTTGGACATACACGAATATGACAATACAAACACCCATGACCCGAGAACAAACATTTATCTGTCATGTCTGCCCCGGCCGGGAATTGAACCCGGGACCCGTCGTCAACAGACAGGGTCACTACCAACTGGGCTTATTTCAGATTATTTTACGGATGTCGGATGGTCAGCTATAAGAAGAGAACAGGATCTATTAGATAGTGTATAGCGACAACAAGACACTAAGATCAAACTCCGTATTAAAATTAAGTTCATATATAATTAAATTTATGTTCCTTTGTTTTAAACTAAGAAAGTCAATACAGTGTACAAATCTGATGTCGGAAAGTTCTCTATAATTTATCCAAAGGGAAATAATACTCGCCAACTTGATATGGCCGGCTCCGCCAGCGTGGTGAACTTTCTTATTCACTCTCATTCTGAAACAAATATACAAAAACAAGAGTTGTTATTAATTGTTATAAATAATATATTTAACATATCAATATATATGACATGTTAATGAATTAATTAATTTTCCAAACGTTTTAATATTTTCTTAGTCAATTTTTTTTGCTATCAGATAACTAGTGCTTCCGCTCTCCGATTTCACTCTTCAATTAACAAGGATCCATCTACTAGTAGAAAATTTTAAAATTCCACTGTAAATCTCCGAGCTTTAATTACCAGCGGCAGATAGCTTAAAGTAGAAGTTAAAAGTTTCGGATTGAGTACGACGGACAGACAAGCAAAAACTTGCTCAAGTTTTTCTAACTTCGAGACATAAAAGAATGTCAATTATGTAATGTCTAAAATATTATTATGTAAAGTATATTATTCGAGTAAATATTGCTACTTTCTATATGTTCACAAGTATCGTTCGTTAGAGTGAGGTAATTATGTTCATGAAATTATTCTTTATTCATTCTTGAAAATTTTAAATAAATAAAATAATGATATACATACGTACATGTATGAAAATATAATTAAGTAATTAATTACCTACTAGCTGATATTATCTATCCATTTCGCTAGACGTGAAACACCGGTTTATTTACTATTATATAAACATATTAAAAAAATATTGAAATAACTTTATGATAACCAGGCTTAACTAAATATGAGGTCAATGGAAATGAAATATATATATTTTCAGATTCAAAACTTGTATCAAATAATTGTAGACATTAATTGTATAAAATCTATATCAATATGATGAAGAGAGAGTACGAATTTTGTTTGTACATATGCAGAAAGTGATTTCTGGAATTACAACATCTGCAAAATTCTTTTATAATTGTATAAGTTAGTTATTCCAAATGGACGTACGCTATATACCATTTTAATATAATTAATATTCAACCCGAAGTAGAAGATCAAAATACAAAGACTTTTAAATTTACTGATGTCTGAATATTTTTTGATTCATTAATTTCATGTGCAACCAAGCTTGCGTTCATTATGCGCATATTTTATTATTATATTATATTTTTTTTTATTATTATTATATTTTATTAATTTATTTTATTTTTTTCTTTTTACAGGTAACAAAGCAATGAAGAGTGTACCGGAACAAAGGAGATTTATTCAATATTAACATTAAATAAAATATAATTTTAATTAAATCTACTTTATTTCATCATATAGTCTTTAATTCATTTAATTTTTCCCATTACACAATCGATTTGTAAATTTACTCCTTGACTAAGTGTGTAGGAAAGTTACTGATTAAAAGATATAATATAAAAACTATTTTCCTATCTTAAAAATAAGTTACAATCTAACTGCGATCGCTTAATTATTTAGGTAATTTCTTATTAAATATTAAAAAATAGTGAGAGCAGATCCTTACATATTGATCAGGATCAAAGTACCACCAAAAAAAATCCGAAGTAGCAGTTTCTCAGAAGCCGGCGAAAACCATTGGATCGAGTTTCACAGATGATTTTTATTAAACTGTTACTATGATTAATGTAATTTGGTCTTAATATCAGTATAGAATACAAAAAAGGTGAACTCCTGTTACGGTTTAAATATATGTATACTGCCCGTGTGATTTTTTTCGGTTCTGCTACCTCTTGTGAGGCTTTAATATAGAAGATAACACTAGCAATATTAAAAACATCATCATTAATTCGAATCGCATTTTGAATATATTTAATGGCCATGAAACTTCCGTACGATAGTAACGTCATATCCGAGACGAGGCTATGGAAGGTTCGACCGAATTGTAGTTTTTAAATATCTAACGACCTAATAAAAGGGTCACTTTTTCTTTGCGCCCAGACAAAGGAAAAAGTTCTACCCTCCGGAGATGCGCGAGGGGGGGTTGAATGCTCATGCATACCAGCACAGCCGGCTGCGCTGGTTATGTGGGACTCCCGAAAAACCTAAGGGCCTACCCACTAAACACCACCCGGGATCGTCTTTGGCCATAAGGCCTCTAAAACAAAACACAAAAGAGCGCTCAGGACCTTTTGCCTAAAATCAAAGTGTGCTTTTTTAGTTATATTTCATGCCGTGTCGTTGAGCTTTTAGAATTTAGGAAGCTACAAGCCATTGGAAACCCATATCCATTTCTGGCAGCTACTGAATTGAATTTTAGTTAAAACAAACTACGATTTAAAACGTTCGTTATTACGTTTTTCTTGCCAGACCCCGGATATCCGGGCAATATATTTGCTGTACCAAAATTCAGCAAAGTTTGTTAGAATGTATCTTTCAGCGCCCTGCAGAAGCGTATACAGCGAAATACTTTTCGGAAGCTGGCCTAGTATACGAAGACAAGCGAAAACGTTTGTTGTGTCTTAATGTAGAGAAATTAGTATTCATTCATCACAATGTACCCTTAGTGCAGTACGAGTATTGATTTTCTTTGTGTATTAAAACATTTTTGATTTAATTTGATATTTGCGTTAAATAAAATGCTTACTGAAATA
>DWPT01002900.1:0-15325 GCA_018251895.1 Agathymus mariae mariae | reverse complement strand
TGCTGTCCGATAATTGTTATAGATACAATAAGAGTGCAGTGTTGGTCAGTGGTGTATTTATTATACATGCTCTAACACTATGTAAATTATTTTAAATTTCTATTTCTTAGTGGAAATTGAACCCGATTATTATTTACTAAGAAATAGGGAAAAACATAATGAGATTAAACACACATGACGCGTAGCATATTTTAATTAAATTTACAGTAACAATTAGCAGTGGACCTGATAAGCCACGTAACAGTAGTTGGTCATCGCCAGTCTTGCATGATTTCAAAATCATTGACGTCATAGATTCGTTACAGACAAAGAAGGAAACAGATACCTGTTTATAAATTCGGTCGCACTTAAACAAAACATGCTGGAAAACACTTCATGAATAATTATTTGAAGTCAGTGTGAAAAAATTCTGTTAATATATATTACTGTTGGAAATAGGTTAGGTAGTTCAAGATCCAGCTTAATTGAAAATAAACGATGAATAACTAAACGTTCACACACTCACACCCCCGCACTAGGATTCCCTGTGTTGCGGGTGACATGGACATACACAAATGTGACACCACAAACACCCATGACCCGAGAACAAACATTTATCTGTCACATAAATGTCTGCCCCAGTCGGGAATCGAACCAGGGACCCCACGCTCCGCAGGTAGGGTCACTACCATCTGGGGTATGGGGTCCTCAATGCTATTGCATCGTAGATATTTTGCAGGGTGCCCCACGAACAGGGATTATTATTATTCTTCTACCTATCGTATGTATGCAGGTACGTATGTTACTGACCCTACTTTCGACGGGATATGGGTAGCCAAATGCTTAGAATCAAAACTATGCCTCAGTCACAATTTACGAGGAGGCACGTCACTGGCTGGGAAATATTTAGATAGTTACACTTTTGTCTAAAAATTTAAAGCATACAAACGTTTATAGGATTTCTTCCATCACTCTATTGAGTTACCTTAGGTATATTACTCAGAACTTTGCCATTAGTTGTATCCATTAGTTAAATGCTTCCCTTCCCCACGCAGAATCTACTAAACCAACACATATAGATCTAAGCGTATGTCGGTTTCTTTTGTGAAGCACACAATGATAAACCAAGATCGGATCTTATCCTTAAATGGAGGATTACTTATACATTTCTCGATTCTGATAAAATATTACATTATCTTCAGGGCATACTTACAACAAAAATCGGCGTATTTTGTCTGTATGTTGAAAATAATATTTCGAAGGCCTATTCAAATTACTTTAGGAAGCTAGCTTGCCTGCGTCCTTTGAAGCTTTATAACACAAAAGAACCAGAAGTGTAGTGTGCGTCATAATAAAATACAGGTTTTGATATTCATGAATTCAATGAAATCAAATGAAAATAAATGAAGATCATGAAGCATTGCCGATAATCAACACATTCTTATCATTTATAGGTATTTTATGGTGTTACTATAGCGATTCAGATCCGTCATCGTTTCTTTATACAGAGATTAACAGCCCGTCTCAACGTTATTGTGGTTCATTTATTTGTGTATCTATATGTATCCATTCGAAATAATGTACCTTTCTAATGGTAAAACAATTTTTCAAATATGTGCCGTAGTCCCGATGATTACTTTCCACATATAGACAAACCCACAAAATTCGTACTCTCTTATAATATTTGTACTTATAGATGGTGCTAGAGATCTTTTGGATTATGCCCATCGAGATGTACTTAACGTGGTAGACCACCGGTGGTTGTATGTGAACAGCAACAGTTGTGCGGTGCGGGCTATTAAATGTAGCATCTCAATGAATGTGTCATATAAAATATACAATGATTAATTTTTCATTTATAATTGTTATACTTTTGAATAGTAAGTACCTACTACGACATTTTTCCATGACTTAAATTAAACCGCTCCTATTGTAAGACGAATATAACCAAAAAAATTAGAGATTTTCTATTTCATTAATTTCATGATAAAGAAAGGAGATGGATGCAGACAATAGATACATTTATAAAAATTATATTCTTCACAAATCTATTTATTAAAATGTTACTTTTACAAATATATTAATTATATTAAAAACTCGTTTAGTTTATTCAGAGTACTTGGTAATTACATTTAACACTCAATAATACAGAGTGCGAGACAAGCTTGTGGTATGTTACGAAAAGTATTATTTTCCTGTTCGTCAAAACCGCGGACTCTACCTAGGTCAATACAATACGTTCGGAGTTCCACACAACGAATTATGAAAGAAAATTGGAAGATGTGAAATACAATAATAATATGAGAGCGATCCTTTCATAACCCGTAATTTGACGATAGATGTACTTGTGTGAGTTTTGAATTACCTATGTAAACCAATGAAAAACAAAGTATTAACGTGTTTGTTACTCATATACTGTCATTATAAATACAATTAATGACAAATACTTGAATGTTTTATAATTAATATAAATAGTTCATTAATTTAAAAAAATTTTCAACATTCAAGCATTGATAAATTTCACCAAAGAACTGATATGAAGATTGAAATGCTATGCTGTCGTTTCGAGAAATCCTTGCCATGAGCAATACTGACGCGTAACGTATGTCCAAGCGCCTTGTTTAAAAAAAATATATATAAAAAAATCGTCACAAGTAGCTTACATTTATGCACAGCTGGAAACAACGAACTGCAATAGAGAAAGAGAAATATCGACTTTGTTTTATAGGATATTATAGGATCATATCTATAATAAAATTATAGATTCTCATAGTTTTAGTTGCGCAACTTTATGGACGACAGATATCGGAAAGTGCTACACTATTCCGCGTGCGGACGTTAAAACTTTTTCATTGGCCACTCAGATGAG
Organism: Agathymus mariae mariae; assembly: GCA_018251895.1. Lineage (NCBI taxonomy): Eukaryota > Metazoa > Arthropoda > Insecta > Lepidoptera > Hesperiidae > Agathymus > Agathymus mariae. The sequence goes on along the minus strand of DWPT01002900.1, from coordinate 12,477 downwards.
ATATGGGTTCGTTGCTAGCGATTTACTTCTGGAATTTAGACAATATTTCCAAAATTTACTGCCGAAAATTTTATAGTCGGCTAGCAAGATAGCGGCATGGAGTCTCAACTAAAAATATCGGTCAGCAATTTCTGAGTATTACCCGAATATGACGCTACTCATAAATGTTTATGTCATGTACGTTGCAGCAATAGCGCAAATTGAAAACATAAATATACAACCTATGAACGACAAATTATTTGATAGGCTATACTTGTATGTGACTAAGTGTTCTAATTAATCTAAGAGGTTGGTTTTAATCTACTCCTACGAATACCTAAATCTGTCATATCGTTATAGCACATCGTCATTCATCGTTAAAAAGCCCGAGGGCTCTGCACCGCCTGGTTTATTCCCGGTAAGGTTTACTGGTATGCTTCGGCTTTATAGCTTTTATCTTGAATTAATTGTCACTTTTTAATTTTTTTCGTTTATATATTATTATCCAAAAAGGGAGCTGGGACCACGCTGATATAATTATTACTGTTGGTTCTCCAAAGCTTCTACTGAATTATACTAAATAAAATTCACGGTTGTTTCTTCAAGAAGATTGATGTCTTCCATTTAAGGAACCGTACCAACTTTCACAAGTTGCTTCGACTTAAATTGGATGGTACAGAACGCAGCGATCTCAACCACAGGGATACCGTAGCATAGTTTGTTGATCAGCAGGATACACGATGAGCAGGGGAGGATGACGTCCGTGATCTGTTACCATCATGTAATCCGTCTGCTGGTTTGACGGCTATACAACAATAAATCAAGGATAGACGTCACTACAGAATCAGCAAATGATTTAGTTGCCATCTCCTTGTAGTTGTGTTACTTCATGTTATTTATTTAGTTTTCGTTACTTCAAAAGAGTTATCTACAGCTATGTTCGTTATCTACAAACACTGTTTTAAATGCAAGAATTCATAGCAAAAATTCAACTCCACTGAATATGAGCCAGGTGAATAAAAACAACTGAAGTTAATTAAAAGTAGGTTTATAGAACCTCCCTTTCAATGTTCGTAAACTACGCAGAGAATCATTCATATCTGAAACTGGAAAACCATTTGTTTGCCGGAGTGGAGCACCAGTTTGCATTTTCCTCTAAATTGTGCTAATGGTTCTCCCTATCTGCTGCCCTCACACCTCAATTCGACGGGGAAAATCTCTTTATTTTGCGACGAAAAGAAGAAAATATCGAACGTTCGTTACAGTCCACTCAGCGCTGCGTTCCTTTAGCTTATAATTGACAGGCTTTTAAAACTTGAAAAATTGTAGGGGTGTATTTGAAATTATTCGAGTTAATTGTTAATACCATAGGGTATTTTAACAACAAACAAGTAACATATATATCTTGGATATGGTTTATTTAATTTCATTTATGATATATAATGTTATCAGTGCCTTAAAAGCATAATTTGTTCATAAAAATACGATGATTCAGTCACATTCTTCTCTGGTGACTAACGTCAGGTAGCACTGTGTTTAGCCCCAATATTGGCCTTCGAAACTGCAAGCTGTTTATGGTGCAAATCAGAGTAGGTAGTAGTAGGTAGGAGTAAGTAGGTGAAGGTAGGTTGGTGAAGGGTAGTCAATCTAAGTGTATGGAGTTCTTATCCCGTCCGAATGCCCTCGACATGAATTAGCGGCTGTTACCTGACGACATAACCCAGGATCGAAAACCCTATAAAATCTCCGAAGCACGTAAGAGGTATTAATTTTTTGCTATTTGTTATCGTTCACCCAATTACAAAACGCGCTTGAATATATGCATCTTGGTGGATAATTTAAAATTGGCCTAAATCGCTTAAATTAAATTAACAGTTTGTAATAATTGCAATTATAAGTTCAGTTACATATTTTCATTTCTGTCTGTTCAAATTTAAGTATCTCGCTAGTCCTGCTACACATATTAAACTTGTAACCTAAACGTATTAATTATATTAGGCCGAACAAACTAAATTGAAAGATACCCCGCGTAGAAACTGGGGACGCACTATTGTTACCGAACAATCAGGGGCAGATTCAATAAGACCCTAATTTTCCGGGGAAAATCTATTCTTGGATGTACTCAGCTTGTGGGGCGAACGGGTAGAACCTTATTAATGTCCTCAGTAATTACATACCGTAAGCTCGCAGGGTCGTAATCATTGTAGTGGCTTTTTATGTTTCTCGGCATTGTGTCAGGTTTCGTCCACGTGAAACGTCTAGGAAACGGTTTTTGTTGGTCGATACATTGTGTAATTACATTGTAAGCTGATAGTATTATGGATTTATGACTACTTTATGCAATTATGTCTATATAAAGAAGCACTTGTGCATTTTTGAAAAATATCTTTTGAATGATTCATGTGGTTATATTTAAGTATTCCATTACCTTAAGATGCATACATATTAGTCTAGATTAGAGATTCCTTAAGTTAACAACATATTTTAGCAGTAAGTTGCAAAACTACGTAACGCACTTCTGAGGTTCCGCATTTTTAAGCACAATATAAATTACGTCTTTATAGATAATAGGAGGATAGACACGTAAGGCGTATTAGCAAATTTTGACATACATGTAACTGGTATATTTTGTGCAAAGCTTAACAGTTCAGAACGATCAATACTAACCTATTGCTCTTTAGCCCCGTAGAATTTGGTGCGAATGCAAATCGACTGGCTGTGCGCGCTCCGGAGGCTGGTTAGATTCGGGAGCGAATTAGCCCGAACAAGAGTTACGGTTATTTTATTCATTGAGGAGTTCGCCGGGTCACAATGCTTTCTAATTTGGCTTAGCGTTAGCCGTACCCGGATTAGGAGGCAATGGGACGTTTTTTGTGAATTACTTGACTGTCAACCATTTGTAGCAATTTTTATCAGTCTCGTTAAAAAAAATCATATTTTTCTGAAGGATATGACACGAGGATAAATAAGAATGCTGAGAATCATGAATTAACTGAAAATCATGTTTTCACTTCGCTTTCACGTTTATGCTATCACGAAAAGCTACTATTCAATGTGCCGTCATCCTAACGTTCACTGCGAAGGCCGAGAACTACCTACCTAAAGCCAAATGCAGAAAACATACTTTCATTCTAAAATTAAATAATTAAGTAAAATTTTATAGGTTTTCATAAGTAATTCGAGTAATATTTGGTGATGAGAAAAAAAATCTTGTCTACGATTAACTTCTTCTAATACTATCAGTAATAAACAAATGTATTCGAGAAGGGGAGTTAGCCAAGCAGATACAAAAACACTTCCACCACGCAGGACTACAGTCAGCAGGAGGTAGTGTTCATAATTCCGCATAATATGACCACGTCATAAATGTAAGTTACCCTTTTCATATCCGTGGTATTAACAAGAATTAGACATTCTAGACGTTCTCGGAACTGGACGTAAGACCTATACAGACTTGATATTCTGGTAATTAGATGTAGCAGACTGAAAAGGTCATCAGAGTTATAGACACCTAATATTTCGCGATGAACAGTTCGGTAGTAGATAAATTGACATCGGCCCCTTCGATATTGCAATCTGTGATACAGCATTTAGCGAAACATCGAATATCGAGTAGCGTGCAGCGTAATTGGGAATTCGATCACCGTCGTAGCTAGATCAATCGTAGGTTATAAATATACCTATATATACATCTCGTTGCATAGATTAATCGTGTTGCTGTATAATAGCTTTAACATAAAAATTAATTCAGGTGTCTCCTAACGTACAGTTTTTCGAGTTCCATAAATATGATAAAACAACGGGACCTTTTCGTACACAATTATCGACTATACTAAAAAAATATGGCCAAAATCACTAGTGATTTTTCTGTTATGTCTGAAAATTGTATTCACCGCCAATACTATGAGAAATGTATTCGTACGTATAGAAATACTTAAATCTCCAGGACGCCATGAAGATGTGTAATTACATTGTTACTCATATATTTATCACAATACTGCCTGATAGCAGCCTGTCTCGTTCGTCACAGCGCAGTGACTAGACACTATATTTGTAACGAAATGCTCTGCGCCGTAAATTCGAAGCGACGGCAATCGACCGCACATTGAAACCGAGTAAAACTGGGTTTGCCGCGAATTCTGTCTCCGTGTTCATTAATCGACTAATGTCGGTTATACGCAGCTGGATATTACAATGTTTGTTTGTATCTGATTGAGAAATCAAGTAGTTTCCGTGTAGCTTAAACAGGCTTAGTACTTGATGAGCTATAGAGAAATTGTTTCAAAGGTCTTTAAATAGTTATCGCTCAGATCTTATAGCTTAGTTAATAGTGAGTTAAGAATATAGTTCGATAAATGAACGCTTTTGGGTCTTGATTGTTAATGATGTCCCAATTGTGTTGATATATCCATCTCAGCTGCGAAATAAGGTATCTTAGCGCAGTGTAATGAATATATTTATTAATTTTATTTATTTACGTTTGTTATATACATGTGTAAAGGGCGAACAAAATACTTAGAGACATTCTTCACTAGGGGTACTAAGAATGTGGAATTGGCGTAAACATTTAAAAAATAAAAAATCCAAAGATTTTAAATTATGAGTGTGTTTATTATTAAATAATGAATAAATAATCGCGCACACATTCTGAGCCCCACATTTTATTATGGATAGCATCAAAGACACTCACAGTCCAAAAACAAATATTAGAAACCCATAAATATCCACTTCCGCCGAAAATCAAACCTTGAGACCTTCGTTCGGCGGGCAGGGTCACAAGACTAACTTGAACTATAAGAACGTCAAAAGCTGTTGATAGTTGTCATAACAAATGAAAAATATAATGTCATTTTGATAATGATAACAGTAAAGTATTTTATTATGAGCAATCCCGCTGAAATAATTAAACAGAGTTTTTGTTAATTTCGGTTAAACTCTACTAAGTTCTAAAAATTGGTACTGTAATGTATTTGGTCTGTAAATTTTTCAATCAAAAAATGTAAAGTTAAATAACGATGTTCTGTTATGATCAGATAAAGACTGAACACTCATATCATATATTGCTCTGTATTATTGACGCAGATACCTAAGAGTCCGTCGCCCTGGTCTGTGCATTATAACAGTAAAGGGACGGCTACACCGTTCCTGATAGATTTTATTACTTATAGACTCTTAGCGACTCTTTCGTTCTTTTCGTCACCGTGCTTCAAAAGGCACGATAAGCCGTCGGATTCGGTTTTTATAATAAGCCAGCAATCGTTAACTCACGTCGCAAGCATATTTGATTGGTATAAAAACTTCCGACAGTTGGATTGGTAACCTTTCCACCGATTCGCACTGGCATAGCGAGATGGACGCTATAGGCGTTCCTAATAGCGAGCGGAGCTCCGTATCCTGCATTGAGCCGCTAATGGATTGAAGCCACATTTTGAACGTTCGTGGCTACATTTGACAAATAAATGCCTGAGTCCCCTTCATTGCCTGAGTTGCCTTCATGCCAATGCCTGTGTGCGAACTTTTCTTTCTTGGTTGTGACTGCAAAACGTAAATTTACTTTACGTGTAGGTACGTGTTTATCATAGTAACTATTTATTCCCATAGGTATCTATAGGTATAACCATAAAACAGATTAAACGGTTTTCTCGTTCTTTTTCCAATGGACATGCTGCACGCTTATCGTCAACGGTTGTTGGATCATTTGCTTCAATGTGATGTTGGTACCTATAGATTAAGAAACTTCTCAATATCGAATCGAATTAATCCGTTGATGCTTGAAATGTTTTTAAGTTCAGCACAACATTCTAAAAACTACCGTATACACAGAAATCTATCTGAAATTTCGGTAGACGTTGTAAATGTATTCGTAGCCTTATCACAAACAAGGAACATTACCGCACCCTCCTAGGAGATTGACCTCAGAATGACCAACATATTTTATTTCATTGCAACTAGCAACGGTCTACTACTATTTCTCTTATATTGCATGGGAACATTTCAAGTAGACCTTACTGCTAAGCGTATTGGAACGAAAATGGCTTGACCAACGAGTCATTCTCAAACTGAACGACTTTTGTTATTGTGTTCAGTTTGAACATCTATTTTGTTCGTAGGTTTTGAATATCACTTTCGCATGAGGGGAATATTAAAACACATTATTTAGGTATTTTGTTCAGGCCGTTAATAATTATCTGGATTTATGTAAATTTATGTAAATGTAAAGTAATATCTCTAGATGAAAACTGGATGATTATTAACAAGTACTGAGTGTTTGGACAAGAGTTTGATATCTAAACATAAGTGATAAAAGTGTACCGATAGAAGCAAAACAAATCACCCATCGACGTTCCTCCGTCGTACGGCAAGTATCCATCCTTATGTCGTGAACATCCCGCCTGTACGGAGGACGCGGCTTGCGTCGGCATTCGTTATGCGAACTGCAATGGACTGGAATAGCTCGTCCGCATCCGTGTTTCCTACTATGTGTGATGTGAGGAGAGGAGAGTGAATAGTTTTATATGAGTTAATGAGTTTAGCATCTTCGACTGTATCACCACTTAACATCCTTTTAACATCAGATGAGATTGTAGTTAAGCATTAACTTATTTAATGTAAAAAAAAGTAGTTGAAGGTTTGGCGTAACAAAAAGGTTTCGAGATTAAATTAATACCTACCGATGAGATGAATATGATGGTAAGTCACTATTAAAAGGGTATCGTCAGGCAGGCCAAAGAAGTGTAGAAGTGGGTTGTGACTGGCTTACCGACCATTTAAATAAAACACGAAACATGATTTTAAATTCTTCATAGTTTATTTTCGAATGACATTTAGTTACGATGACACTTGGCTTTGCTGACTCTGTACCTGACTCGAAATATCGTTATAAGTATAAAAATCGTGAGTACCTGGAATATATGAACCGTTGCTCTGTAAGTTTATATCACAGTGATAGTTATTTAGATGATTTTGGCTACCAGACGCTACTTATCTTTGCTATACACAACTAACAATTGGACAAAAGCCTTGGAGTTATCAGAACTAGCACATTTTTTTGAATACCTAACAAAATAAAATTCTAATATTAGAATTTTTTAACCCAATCAATTTCTTAAGCCAAATTTTTCATTACCAACGCCAATATTATTTGCAAGAAGCAAATTGGCATTGGCCCGCTTGGAGCTGTTCATCGATAAACTAAGTCGGAGACAGTGTTTCGCCGCAAATCCGGCTCTTCGGTTCCGTTTGCGGTACAAATGCTGTCGTTCGGAGCTTGTGGTTAGCGCTTAGTCTAACGATAGCCCGCTATTAGGTATGGACTGCATGCAGCGGGAGATTCGTTGTTTATTGTCACGTGTTTCTATGTCACGCTCATCTGTAGCTGGCAGCTGATATCCTGGGAGCGGTTAAACTTTGACGGCTAACTTTTCCAGGCATTACTACCGATAAATTGATTACTTATTTTCGCTTTCTCAACCCGCACTAGTGTGGCACGTAGAACTCACCATATTCCGCGAGTGATGAGTGAGAGGTCTGTGTCTGCCCATTAACTGTTATATCTGAATAACTTAATGTAATCATACTCAGGCATGGATTTTGTATATTATCAGTCTCCCCCAAGTATATAATTGACTTCACGGCAAGGTACAGTATTCAGTCAGACCGAACACAAAATTAACAATTTATCTAGTACTGCCGTCTAAAGAAATAGTCGATAATGTTTAGGAAATTGGTTATTTAAATTTGACGTGTTAAGCTTTAATTGGTTTGAAGGAAACGAAACCGTTAATAAACCGCAATGGTTTTATTAAGCTTCTGCGTTTTATATGCTATGTCTAGTTTACCCCTAAAAGCATTAACAGACTTAATCTTGTCTTAACAGAACTGAAAGCATTGAACAGTTAGATTGAAATGATGTAATCTGGGCTTTAAATCAGCATCCAATGTACACAATTCCTTAGTGTATAGTTTAAGTAAAAAGAAGCACAACTTACTCCTTGCTCATTTCTTTACTTACTCCTTTAATACATGAACAATTTTAAATAGATAATACTTACTAAAGCATACGTTCAATGTTTCCATAAAATTGTGTTACGTTAGTAATAGAAGGTAATCTATTTGCTAATATAAATTACATCATCTTTTTCATGAAGATAAAGTTAATAATTTTATAGTACGTTACCGCACCTTATGTGCCTACATATAGAGTCGAATATCAAACACGTAGTAGACTCAAACACTAAGAGAATGTTTTAAATTTCGTAGATAACGCCAAGGAGCTTTTACAGTTTTTTTTTATATCAGAGTGTTCTGTAAATACAGCAGAATCTCCCTTTGAATTTATTTGCTTCGTATCGTATTTACTCTGGTTTTTCGTAAGTGATTCTTGATAATAATTTTTATATGTAAAGTTATTTACATTGCTAAGAAGATTCGAGTACTGTGGAAGTATTAAGTAAATTGTGGAAAGGGATGAAATGTTCGTAATATTTACCGTGAAGCTTCAAGTAATTGCAGTATTTCATAACGTGAGGTTTAGAGCTATACGCATGCCGAAAACGAGACAAAATCCACACGTCCGCTTCTCAGTCTGTATAGTTCGATCGGTCTCCTTACGCTAATAAACGCATAGTCTCCTTGCTTTTATTCTTGAAACAAGTGAAATGTACAAAGATATATGTTTCGTAATAAAATATATGTATATAAAAAATTAAACAGTAGAATAAAAAATTGGCAGTCCATTGGTAGTGACCCTGCCTGCCGACGGAGATGTCTCAGATTCGACAACGTGCTGGGGCAGACATTTCTCATTTCTGTTTCAGATAAATGTTTGTCATTTCATGGTTATTTGTGATATATTTTAGTACATCCATGTCACTCGCAACACAGGGAATACTAGTGCAAGTGTTAGTGTAAAAGAATCATATGTATACATAGATCTGCTGCGGCCTGGTCTCGCACCAGGGTCCTTCACTTGTCAGGTAGGATCACCATCTGGTGTACATTATCAATAAACAATTCCAAAGTAAGCCGTTACGATATGACTTTTATACGTTCACGCAATCTTAAAATTTTGATTTTAAATTCGTTCCTGTCCAATCTAGTCCCTGAGAAGGGTGGGTGAATGGCTTAGGATAATTGAAAGTGAAATTACTTTGGGCGCCTTTCAGAGTTCACTTCTGTTATTATGAACGGAACATAGTAGGCCTTTGTAATCCTGTTACACCTGCGTCTGATATTGCTCAGCTTGGTTCACCTTGATAACTTTGTTGCCAAAAAGCAAACTATGAACCTGCATTCCGAAGAGCCTCATGTCACAGCACCATTTCATCAAACGCTTCTAAGCCTTATTGCGATATCGATACTTCCAGAACAGCTGTAAAAAGATAAAATAACATTAAAACTAGCCGGAGCTTCATTGAGAATCTTCTCTGACGTTAAAAAAGAGCAGATTTTATAATCTATCGAGTAACGTCAGGCGATACGGAGGGAATGACTCCTGTAGTCATTACGCTCCACTCGCCAGGAGATTGAAAATTTAATGAGTCATTTTGTCACTGCTTGGTTGTAAAAGTGATTTTTTATGCTTTTATGTGCTTTCAAGACTTGAACTAAGAATAAAGTGATCCACTTACAGCGGAAATAAAACTAACGTCTATATAATGTGTTAATGAACAAAGGCTCACACACCACATCCCCGCATTAGAATTTCCTGCGAGGATTGAGTAAGGCACACAAATTGTATATCAAAAATAACCACGATGCAATAACAAACAATATTCTTACATCTTACAATCTGTCTACACCGGGCATCGAACCTCTCAGCAGCCAGGATGAAGACGACGGTGACCACTGTTATGGTTGTCTATGGGCTGCTGTTACCCTCCCTTATTCGACGGCTTGTTTGTATGACGGACAAAATACGTTTAAAAAAGAGACGAAAATATTTTTCATAAATAGGTACAATATTTATCAATATCTCAATGTTCCATATTGGCAGTGGGCCACGGCAATATGGTTCTTAAAAGAGCTTCTTAGTAAAAGGATGTATTCGATGAAATGGTGAATAATTTTTACACCGAAGCACCCTACAGTTGCTGTGAAGAGTTCGGTCACAGACGGGAACTCCATTAGTGAGCGTTGGACGGAGGCCAGGCTAGACGGTACAAGCAGGTTTTTAATTCTGTGCTGGAATACGTATAGACTACAACTCCTTTCGATAATTAAAAGATAATTATCCAATTGGATATTTTGTAGGTAATGGTAGGATTTCACAGTTCGGTCTGTTTATAAGTTATTCTAAATTGTTTATTGTACAGTGAAATAATTAATACTTATACAGCACAGCCATGTATGCAGGGCCATCTCGTACTAATAATGAAAGTGTAATCAAGTCTGTTATGAATGGAAGGTGATTTTTTTATAGTTTAGATCTTTAGTCTTTGTTATTCTTTGATATATTGTATATTTTATATTTCATCAAATAGATTACGATAAAATTTGGCATTAAATAACTACGAGTATTTAGGAATTTTTAATATAATTTGTAGCTATTGCATTCAATTATTAATTTTTAAGTCTCAGTTCTGATGCGTAAAAGAATAAAATGGGTTAATATAAAGATATAAAATTCCCGATAAAATGTAAGGAATATAATTGTTTCATATAACAGTAAGTTTAATGTACGAATTATGTTTCGCGAAGTGAAGCGTGGCGTGGGTTAGTTATTGCTCTGACAATCAATTCTTAACCATAGCAGACTCCGTTGGGTCGTACTGACTATTTTCTAATATTTTTATGTCAGCCTGAAGTACTTAGATGCTGCGTCACATCGGGCATCGCAAGAATTTGTACTTATTTATCTTTCACTTTATTATGTTCTACGATTTGCATGATAAATATTATTCTATTCAAAATACTCACGACCACTCAAGACCAGTTGAATGTCCTCTTTCAATTTCGTTTGTAATTCATTTTAATGTCAATATTACAATAATTAACATAATATCTTATATAAGGATATACTAAAAGCAAACTGCCCTCGCTTCGCTTCGGAAAAAATACGCCCTACATTAAAAAACAGTACCTACATTATTTTAAATTATTTCATAACTTTTTTATTTATGGACAGATTGAAATGAAACGAAGTGTAAATATTAAGTGACTTTACTGTAATACATTAGGGAAGTTCGTAACAAAATCGGATAAGCCTTTTCTGGGATTAGCGTGAACAAACGCACAAACAATTCTAACAATTACTGTTTTGGATTTTCTCATATATCCTTAATGTACACAAAGCTACCAGTTAGAATTTTATTATATGTATAGATGGATTATGTTATGATTTTATACTTGTATTAGCTCTGACTTATTTTAAGTGTAACGGGTACTAACGATATTTATTTTTTTGACACTCTCGTCAATGTCACCTGTCTCTTTCTTCCTCTTTTCTTCATTCTCGGCCGAAAACGCATTAGTGACGCGTTTGGTGTTACTCATGTCATGGCGACAGTGAGCACTTACCGTCAGGTGACTCGTCGTCGTGAAAAAACTGTCAAGAGATTCTTCAGGCCACCACAGTCTTGTCGTGACCATGATCCGTGTAATTGTGTCAAAATATTGGTAGCATACACAGAAACCGTGAGTACTCGATACAATTTAAAAAAAATTATTAAGTTTTTAGAAAGTCACTTCTAACGTATTAATGTTCCTTGCTAAATTCTGTAATAAAGCAGACACGTGTTCAAAAGCTCGAATTAAAAATTGTTGTTCACTTCAAGCGGCTTGCGCTGGATGTGTGAAATAATTGAACTTCTAAAGTTTGTTCTGACGCTTTTGAAATTGTAAATAACTGGTACTCATACGAAGTAAATTTTAACTTTTCAGATTCAGTTTGCTTTATTCACAGATTTTATTTAAATAAAGGTTAAACATATTTAATTAGACTAATTATATAATATGTACTGACTTTTTACTTTCTGGTTATCAGCTGTAATATAGTAATGGCATAGAGGGCATATACGAGAGTATTTCTTTGTGATTATAAACTTTATTAAAGTTTAGTACATTTTAGTCGTCGGAGAGACAGTGCCTGCCCTCGGGGAGACTGCATGCTCTAGATAATTAATTAATGGTGAGTGCTCTGAAGAGCTGTCTCCTTTCCATAATTATACTATTTGCCGAAGATTGAAATTCCACCCATATCATCTGGATTCGTGGCGATCGTGAACAGTCTGATTTATGCGATCTTTTCTAACGCGTACGAGTAATTTGGGAATGAGCTTCCTTCGGAGGTCTTCTCGGAGCGTTATGACATGGTATTCTTCTAAAGATTCTGGTAAAGAACTCTCCTGTAGAGCCAGCGATACATTGGCGACTGCTCTAAGAGCGACGGGGATTGCTAAACATCAGGTGATTCGTCTGCTTTTTCCTTATTCTAAAATATTATATACTAGATGGCGCGTGTAGTAGTAACATATGTGGAGGGTCTAAATTTCATACATA
>DWPT01002899.1:0-15330 GCA_018251895.1 Agathymus mariae mariae | reverse complement strand
TCAGAGTGGCGCAAGTTAGGGGAGGCCTATGTCCAGCAGTGGACCTCCAAAGGCTGATGGATGGATGGATGGATGAAACGCCGCGATACTTTTATTGAAATATAGCAAATTTAAGAATTGAAAAATAAACATCGAAAAAATTATTATAATACATAAACATTAAAAAATAATGCTCGTCTTTTGATGGCCCTAAAAATTAAGGTTGGTAGCAGTAATTGAAGAGGACAAGTGGCTTAGGTATGAAAAGATTTAATACATGATGGAATAGATAATGGGATGTAAGGAGTTGTACTTATTCCCGGATCCAAAACAACCTCGTGTGATCGTGGTAATTTAATACACCGTCTTCTTATCATGTTATCTTGGACTTGTCAGTACTATCCAGAAACAAACCACCAGTTTAAGATTTGGCTGTTTCAAAATGAACCGACCCCGACCTCAGTAAATTAATTGAGAAGTTTTAATTTTGATCGCACTTTGACGGGTTATCTGACTTTACAACACCATCGAAATATCGGCACTGGATGACATAATAGATACTGCTCAGTAACTGTCTTCGGTTTTACTATTATGAACAACAAACAACCAAATGAAACGGAAAAAGAGACGGAAGTTGGGAGTCCCGAAAAAAAAAAGAAGTTCCGTTTGTTTCTGTCTTTTGTCCTGTGCTACTGCCATAACATGGAAACTTACCCGCGTACTTAAAACGAAGGACATCCTGGATTAAAATTTAGAGCGAGTAAAAATTTAAAGCACCTTTACTGCAGCAATGAATTGGCACTTTGTGGGTACTTTTTATTCCCAAAAAAAGTCAGCGTAAAAAATTTAAAGTATGCAAACCAGGGATGTTATGGAGCTCCGTAACCGTAACCGAAACTACCGGATATCCGAAATAAAAATATATCCGAAACCGTAACCGAATCCGATAAAAAAAAATCGGATAATTTCGGATAGAGGCAATCTAAATAAAACACGTTATGACTGGTTTACGCTCACCGAGCCGATACATTAGCCGCGTCGTTTTCATTTTTGACAGTTTTTATTATTTACTTTGTTTTTCTGTGATTATAATACTACATTAAATCTAAAACAAAGTCAAACTTTGTAAATAATACATTATATATTTTTTCCAAATTGTAAATAGTATAATATAATAATAATATCTGTAACCGAAATTATCCGAAACAATCGAATAATCCGAAATAGTTTCATATCCGTAACCGTAACCGAAACCGGTAAAATATTATTTATATATCCGTATCCTTATCCGGATCCGAAATTTCATATCCATAACATCCCTAATCCAAACAGACTTTAGAAGAGTTTTGTAAGGTGGACTGAAAAAAAATATTTTTAAAATTGGTTTTGTTGTAAACAACTTTGTAAAGATGCCGGTTGAGTTGTTTGAAAAAAATTAACAATAGGACTTTAACATTGAACTTAATTTTTTAGTTTCGCTAAATTATTCTAGATCAGTGACCGTATATTTTAAATTCTGAAATCTTTTCTTTTCGCGGTGTGACTAACAAAATTCGTCTGATATATTTAAACAGGGGCGGATTACTTATTAGTCTTAAGATTTACGATTTATTTTTATGCTTTTTTAAAACCTTGAATGACACAAGGTTAGGTTTCTTTCCGTCGGAGCTTCCTACGAAGATGACAGGTCCATTAAGCCGTGACACTTGAGGGTTATATTTCAGCCTATCTGCCCGTCACACTCTAATTACTTAAATCATTTCTCCAATATTTAAAAGTAACAAACTTTTAAGGAACTGTTGGGTCTTATTACGTGATTTATATTAGTATATATATATTATACGGCATAGAGTTATAAGTCACTGTATAATTTTATTTTGGCTCTTGAATGAGGAACCCATTACTGTAAAATAATTTCGTTTACACACTCCGCATCACACAAAAATTGAATGTAGAATGATATATTTATTACAGATCACAAGTATCGTAAGGCATGTCGTAGGATTTTAAAAATTATATCGACTAGCATTTGAAATTCGACCATCCGTCATCGTATTATTTTTATTTGAAGTTTATTAAAATTGTTTTATCAAATATATATACTCTGCCTTGTTCATCTGTCTCATTACAGACTATACTAATATTTTATTTTATTAAATGTGTGAAACACAAATTTAGATCATACTTGGCATGTTTTTAACTTATGTTATGTACACACGTGATATATCACAGACAATATATGACGGTCTGGATGAAAAGTATCGTAGATTGATCCTAAATATCAGTCTGGGATACATTATCCAGAAACAAAGACCTATTACAGCGGAATAAAACTCAAAAATTACTATATCGTTCTGTCGACAGAGTACAGAACGAACTTTTAAGTTCTTTTCGGCGGCTAAAGTAATTCATGAATATGTTTCCTTATCATAAAAATATTTTAACAAAAAACAACCAACTACAATTTGAGGAAATTGAATTTCTTGGTTTAACTTCATATTTTTGTAATTCTTATTTCTCCTTGTATTTTTTCTTTAAATTTAAGCAAGACCAAACTTAAAGTATAAGTCAGTAAAAACTAGAAAACCGGTTCCGTAAAATAACTAATAGCTAGCAACAAAAATCTTAAATAACTTAAACAATAATAATTACAATACTGAATAAAGTATTAGTATAAGTACGTGTACGGAAACGCATCGATGCAGTTGAGATGTCGTGCAAGAGGAAAACGCTCAGAATCCCATGGGCAGCTCAGCGGACCAACAAGTTGCAAAATCGTTGCAACAACTCAAGATAGAAAAAAGGCCTCACCTATCAAATATAAGCCTTCGCCGCATGTTCAAATTAATCCGGCAACAACATGGAGAAGCTGATCGTGACCACAAGAGTGGACGGAAAAAGGTCTAGAAGCAGGTGTCCAATACGCTGGACAGACCAGATCCGCACCACGCTAAACACAAAAGTGCATGTTGCACAAGACCGGGGGAGATAGAGAAAGTTTTCTCTTACAACTAAAAATGAGGTCTCGACCCCCAGGGATACCGACTCAAGGAGGAGAAGGATAAGTAACTTTATAATATGAAGTAAACAACAATTATAATCTAACAGGCAGCGTCCAGCCCATCTGATACTAATTATCTAGTTCATAGAGATTCACACGATAGCTGGAGATGCCGTTGCTGTAAATTGCCGTAATAATTAACGGTTAAGAATGACATGTCAGGATTGAGACGGTTAGAGAACGAGTTAGTTTATGTTATAGTTACGTAGTATACTATATTTAGAGTATTTAGTTCTGAAAAATTAGAGTAAATTTGAACAAAAGTAAATTAAATTGTTGTTAAAATTTACTGATATTTTTCCAGAACTTTAGTTATGTAGATGCTGTAATCCTAAAATGAACAGTTTCATGAAATGCTCACGTGTTACAAAATGATCAGATATGTATTGTAATTACTTCAATAAATTCACAACGACAGAGACAAGATATATATATATATATATATGTACTACTATAAAAATCTGTTGAGATTTTCGTGTATGTCTCGAGATAACTCAAAAACGGATTGACTGATTTTAATGAAAATTAGTGTGCAGTGAGTAAACGCGATTCCGCAGATATATAAAATAACAGAAAGCCTAATAATGTGTAATCAAGGCAAAAAAAAATACATATAATTAATAGTTGAACCCGAACGAAGTCGGACGGGGCCGATAGTTCTTTAATACACTGTATAGTGCAGTAACCAGCTACTAACAGGTGTGTGCTTCTAGAGTTCGTATTTTTACAATACGGTTTGTCAACACTAAGACTTGACAAAGTCAAGTCATCATTGATCAAGTCTTAGTGTTAACAAACCGTATTATTAAACCTGGAGTGAAATTGTCAACAAATTATATATTATGAATTGTTTCATCTGTTTAAACTGATTCAGAATAATATAATGACGTACAAGTTATTGATTATGTCAACAATCGCATCACTAATTGGTTACGTTGTGAATTGTTAACTGTGAATTATTTAATTTGTTGATGATATTTCTCAGTGTGTCTAATAAAAAACAACAGCCGATGTCCAATCAGCCACATAGCGTTTCACTACATTTATCTACCTAATTCCAGTATCCGCTTTTCTTTTCAATCTTGTTTAAAACTCCATATTCATTGAACTTAATTCATTTCCTCGAATGCTTCGGTAAACAAATAGTTTTTCTTCTCGGAATCGTTTGAACCGGAACTTCTTTGCGCGGTTTCTACAGAAAGATACATTGTTCCCATTAATATGTATGGAATACTGGGAAAGGTGTTTTACTTTGGTCAGTGTAACTAGAAATATAAATTAAGAGAGTTTTTGCAATGGAGCTCTGTTTGAAAAGATTGATGTGTTTTTAATTTGGGCTTTAGAGTTACAAGTTTTTAACACGCTTTTATTAGCTTGACCTGTATGTACCATGTATTTTACGGAATCTTTCAACGTTATTTTCACCAATTTCCAGTAGTCTGATCAGCTTGAAAACTTGCACAGAGGTGAAGAGCCGATGACAATACAATAATTTCATAGTTTCGTTCGAATTTCCTGACTATGATCATCAGGATTAAAAGAAAATATGTAGATTAGTTCTCAAGTTAAGTAAGTGTTTACCATCCACAGTACGATGGTAAATGTCATTGTTCTTTATCGATGTAATAAAAAAAACCGGACTACCCCACGCTTTTTATGTATAATTCAATTATTTTGTTAGTAACTTAATTTTTATTTTAATCTTATTCCACATTTATTAGTCATAATTGATTATTGGACTTTCTATTGCTGTAACACAAACTCTTTATACATAAAAGTTATTTTAAATTTTTTATTCGGTTTGCTATTAAAGCATGTTTTTTAGTTATTTTTAAATATAATTTATTTTATTTGCTAACGTTCTTGTAAGATTAAGATATCATTTTCCTTCGTTTGTTAAGGGTTAAAGTATTGACGTGATATAATTTTATTATATCTGGGAAATAAATGTGACAAACTTATTTTATTACACTTTTCATAAATTTTAAGAAATATAGTGAAGGCTTAAGTCTCGATGATTAAAGATTGATATTATTTATGTATTTACAATTTCTAGTATAGTATAGAATAAACTGAATATTGAATTATTACTAATAATCAATTTTCAGCGTATCAAAAAATATTTTGCCATTTTTTAAAACACCACACCTGTCATATAATCCGAAGTTTGTTTAAACTGAATAAAACATTAATGAGAAATGAAAGCAGAAATAAAATAATTCAAAGTTTATTTCCCACCGTATTTTTTTTACGGAAATTCATTAAATCACCTTTAGATGTTGACACGTGTTCGGAGCCTGAAAGTGGAACATTTTCCTCTTAATTTATATCAGTAAGCGCTTGGTCTCACCATCGATAGGGTTGTGACACGCGATTCATTTTGGTATTTAATAATATTATTTTTATTTATCGATTAATGGGACAAGTCTTATAGTTACTTAAAAACTTAATTTATTACTTTTTTATTTAGGTTATTATACAAACACGGTTTAATTTTATATTCTTCTAATAATTGATAACAAAGTAGCTGTGGACGCCTCCGTTCATGAAAGGACAAGGATGAGGGGCAGAAATTTGTGAGGAATGGCGATGATCACAAATACTCTATTAAGAACACGATCGTTCCACCAACACTTAAGAAGAAGAAATGACAAACGAGTACTTATACATCAATACAACGCACGATGATCCAAAGAAAAATTAGAGGTGCGTGGAGGAATCTTGGCGTCTTAATGCTCAAAGTTTTCTATCTTTACCTTCTCGTGGTGAGACACAAGTCGCGTTTACCTTTTACGGTTTTTTCCGATGGTAAATGAATTATTTGAGGAAATTGCACGAGTCTTAATTCGACGTTTATATCATCGAGGTAAATGTTCTGAAAACGACGGTAATGGCCCTGGATGTGCATTTTTAGCGAAAATGTCGATAATGTAGTCTAGGTAATGGTAGCGTCACTTCTTTTTAAATAATTCTAGTGTTATTGACTAAAATACTTCTAATTAGTTAGCTGTGCATACTGTTCATAATAAACTGCCTTTATAGTAGACACTTAACATATTTGTTACTTCTTCTGTAAAAATAATTATTGCTAATATATCAAATAGTACTGTATAGTTTTCAAGCTAAAATAAAAGCATTTTAGAATGTATATGAGCTATTCTTGCATTTATATAAATTTATTTGCTTGCATAACAGACGACTCTAAAGGTTTGCATTAAATTTTGTATTAAATAAGGTTTTGAGTTTTGGCTCTTAGTAACCGCGGACTAATGCGCGTCCATGGTACTAAACGTATTACAGAGACTTTCTCGACTAAAATCGAAGTGTGAGACTAATTACTAGTTGTTCTAAACTTTTTCCCAGTATACATATTAATCACAAATGTGGTAGAAACATTTTGGGATGGTGTAATGTTTTGATGAGTTCGTATATTATGAGTACCTATGTCCATAATGACTGTGAATACTTTCAAGTAATTAGTTTCTTTCATTATCTGCAAAATCGTTATACTGTCAAATTGTAACAAAATCACATTATTTTATCCACTTTAATTGCTAAAACTAGATACTTGGCTTGAAATGATATAAATATGTTACTTTAGAATATAGCTAAATATGGTCACTTTACCTGCACCCATCGACCTGGTACATACATTATTATGACCTGCTACTTCTCCTATATAACATTTACGAAATCGATAGACACATTATAATATTCGATGGCGACTTACATTACATCATCAATCAGAAATGTGGGAAACATTTTAGTTGAAATTATTGTATAATAATATAATTATTATCCTATCAAAATATATTTATTTTAATATATTTCTGATTGCGATAGAATCCGAAATATCCAAGCTTAATTCGTATAAATCAAATTATAATTAATTAAACAGGTCAACCGTTTAGAGTGTTACTCCTTGCACTAATGAGAAATTTCCGGTACTGGGTAATTTATAATCGAGGTTAATTAAGCAATTAATTAATTTTGTACAACAAAATTAAATATTAAAAAATACAGCTCATTATTACATGTTTTATATTAAACTGAACTTATGTATTAAAGTTTTAATTTTTTTTATTTTTATACCTCTTGTTGGCGATCCTTTCTACGGTGAGTCGACTAAGTTTGAGCTGTATCTAGCTGTTGCACCGTTCCTCATTGAAAACCCGTGTAGCAGTTACACCGCTTTTTATCTGTACCAAATATAAGTGCAAATAACATTCGACAGAAAGCGACGCAAAATAAACTTTTTGAAAGAATTAAGACATATCTTTGAAGATCTAGGAAGGCATTAAGAAAATAAAATTGACAGATCATGTTAAGAAGCTAATGAGATCCGTTCCTTAATTGAATTTTTGACTCAAAAATATTTACTTCCAGGGCTATGGCATATGAGCAGTTTTAATGCCTAATATTGATTTAAGAGCCTGTAAATAACTCTTCTAATTAGAATTTTGCACTACTTTAATTTAATATCAAATATATTAAACTAACGCATTTAAATGTGGATGGATGATTGAAATATATAAAAAATTAAGTCAATTTGAATCAAATAAACGCAAATACTGTTCAGAATATTGCTCACTTATATTGAAACAATCTCTGAAGCTAGACCGCACTGAAAGCCAAATAGATACTAAATTGTTCCAAGCAAAAAGCTGACAGTGATCTGACCAATATACCGGGAAATCGATCGGAATCTGATGATTCACATACCCTTGAAAATTACTGTTTAGATATGTTGAGAGAGATACCCTGCAGACAAACTACACTCATTTGTCTATATTTCATGAACATTGGTTATAGTGGAAATAATAGTTTCTTCGAGATTTTCTTATCAACGGAGTCTAAGCCAATCTCTCCTGCTGATAGTAATAATAAAAGTAGCCTTTCATTATCAAATATCAATCAAAATTCACCTTCACCTTTATTGAATATCATCATTTAATTGACGTTCTTTCGATTTAGAACTAATTGCACGCGACGATTTAATCACCCCAAACCACAATTACCGAGTAAAGACCAAGAAGCAGATGAAATTGCACATACAGTTCCAAGCCTTCATTAAATTTCAAAGACACAAGTCATCTAACCGTGTATTTACATATCGCCAGTATATTTGACTAACGGAACGAACTATTTCTTGAGGAAAGTTGAAAAACCGTTGAATATTTTCTCATTCCAAAAAAACATCCCAGGTAAGGACAGAATCTAGGTCAGGCGAACGTTTTAAGGCTTTTACTTTAGGAAGTTTCCTCGGCCTTTTTCCCGCTAAGTTCTTAAGTGCTGCGAAGAGAAACTTATTACGGTATGTGAAAATCCTTATTTAAGAGATCTGCGGATTTGTAATTTACGGAAAATTAAACTTTGGTGTCGCAGCGAACAAGTTACCGGGAACTACGGTGACCTCGTGATAATGTTATACGCACGTCAGCAAAATTAATGGAATGCTGAAACAACTTCAACTTTCAGTTACTATTTTACTTCACTGTTTATGTAATATTTATTATGAAGCTATAAATCACACCTGGTTTGCTAAGCGTCGTTGCTGGAAACTACGTAAAACCAGAACTTCATAGTGACCGCAGTACAATGAAAAAGTACATGCTTGACATTCACAAAATTAGACTCATTAAACTATTCGCTTAAACAACTAAATAAGGTAAAAATTAAATTTATTAGACGCCTGATAAAGAATAATATCGGATGCGGGTGTTATAGAAGTAAATTTTTAAAACAACACTAGAGTGCGTCAAGTTTATTAGTGATTCTAGGTAATGTTCTTTTGCGTCGTATTTTTCAAATTCCAGTTTTCAACATGTTGTACAACTAACTTTAAATTCTAGGTATTTGTTCTAATATATCCGTATCAAAACCAGTTTGGCTTTTTTGGTGAGTCGATATCAACTATTATTTGGGTGACAATAGAAGCTAAGATTCAAATTAAAATGAACTTACGAAAGTTATTAAAATTCGAAAGCGTTTTGTAATGAAACTTTTTTTTATGATAATAGCTGAGAAACGAGCAGACGAGCTACCTGATGGTAAGTGGACATCGTCGCCCATGGACATTTGCAAGACGGCTAGAAAATGAGAAGAAGGTAAGAAAGAAAGTACTGATTCTCAAGCTCCCAGCCGGAACACGACGAGTCGTTTGGCGGCTGACTCAAGCAGGAGAGTGGTAGCTAGCCAGGCGGGCTTCACGGAATGATAATACAGATAATAATATTAACGACTTAATAAAAATATTGATAATATAATCTTTACGCAAAGACCTACCTATAAAACATATACGTTTTATACGAGATTATAAGTGAAATGATCTGGAAATGTCTGCCAACCGTAGCAATCAAGTTCTACCACTTGTCTGTCAATAGTAACAATATAGAATCAAAGCATCTATACTGTCTATCTGAACGTGATAGTAAGAAAATTACAATACAAGTATAACTTTTTTCCGTAAGATATAATTACTACACAGATTTTTATGAAGATTTTATTAAGAGGCCATGATTAACGAGAAAGATTTATTAGTAGGTTATATACCTATTTATGAATCTAATGTATACAACGTGAGCTAAATATCATCACAATTGTGGAGTAAGCCAGAAGCAGTGATAGTCTAGTGGTTTAAGCTTTAGTGGTTTGTTTTCTCTATTTTTTTTGCAAGTTATGTACGTATTACAACTTAATTATCACTATCTTCGTTGGGAAGAAAACATCTTAAGGAAACTTCAATACGCACCAAATATTCTCCGTAATGTTCCCAAAGTATATCAAGTTTGGCAATCCGCATTTGGCCACCGTGGCAGAAAACGGCCTTAACAGCTCTCATTATGATATGATGCCCAGTGGAGCAATTATGGGATGTAATAATTATGATAGAGCAGAGATCTAATTGTAGACGCGACCAAAATTATTCAGGTAAGAATAAAATCTATCAGTCTATGTAATAAACTACGAACTACACTGTGGTTGATTGACAATACCGACAACGTACATGCATCAATAGTTAACATCCTCGGGTAATCATTATCTCCTTCAATCGAGCGTGTCACATGTTGATATACGTTAACCACTACAAAGGAGAGTAAATGTCTCATGGAGAGTATCTACCCATTATTATAACATTAAACATAGATGTTTCTAGTACACGCAATGTACGGTACGCAAATTATCTTCTTTTAAAAGTTGGATATGTTTAACAGTAGCCTCAGCAAATGTTGATGATTAACCATTATCAATATACTGAGTTTTGACATGCGTAAAATAAAAACAACTTAATAAACATCATATGAAAATATTGGAACATACCTTCAAAAAATAAATTTGCAGTATCTGTTGCGTCAAATTTCGGACGGACGAATTACAACTTACTTAGATTATAACGAGACCATGTTTAAGTAAAATATGCATAGTAATGGAAGTTATGTATTATGAAACTCAAGTATTATATCCTTATATTATTATTATTAAGTATTAAGGAGAAAAAGTCTTGCACTGAAAATTCTCACGGCCTTTAAAATTCTATACAAGGGACTTTAAAGGGCATTTATCTATAGTAATAATAAGGAGCTGAATCTGTTATTGAAAATTGTTTGGAAATTTTAATGTAGGTAAACTTTCTTATTGTTCTAGAGGCCTCAACATATATTGGAACCCTCGTCTGTGTGTTATTATGAATATATAAAAGCTAAAATTGTAGGTGTTACAGCCAATGAGCAGATTTAAATGATTCAATAATGCCCATACACATTTGGCCTTTACGGTATGGGTCAGAATCTACGATACCTTTGATTTCGGAAAATGGTCCAAAGCGAACCGAATGCTAGTTACTAATATAAAATAAGACCGAAGCGCCATTACAATGTAATAAACAAGAGAACAGAAATATTTTCCCATTCAATTTCAGAATAGTTCATTGCAAAGTTTCCCTGTCATAGTTGAATCTTAGCAATCATTCACTGTACATTAAACATAGTCTGGGACAAACGTTCCATGTTGGAAGACATCAAACTTTGTCACGAAGATGTCTTGCTATGTGGAAGTTGCATTTCGGAGTTTCATCTCAGTGAATAGGTAGCGTAAGCTACGAAAATATGTAGTTTAATAGAATATTTTACCGAAGTTTAAAAATATTACATTATAATCATGTGTCCGATTTTGTCTACGACAAATTGTGGTTGTGGAATGTTTTTCCAGAACGCGGAGGTTCTTCGAAAAAATAATGGTGAAAAAAAGGCGCAAAAACTTTGGAATTAGTTCGGGTTGCACATGTGGTTATTAAGCAGCACGTGGCTAGTATTTTTCTTATGCAACTAATCGACAAGTAAGCACATAATCGACTTGATGGTTAGTGGTCACTTTAGTCCATAGACATTAAGCAAGAAATCTAAGGCGTTACCGGCTAAAAGAAGCGGCGGATCTGCAGTACTTACTACTAATGACTCTTCGACACTGCAACCGAAATACCTATGACACATGTTAAGGTTGGTTTTCGAAGGAGTGTTAAATCTACGAGCCAGGCGGGCAAAATACTCTATCATATATATATACATATATATTCTAATTTATTTATTATCATAATTTCTCTTGATAAACTTTTTCAAAGACCATAAGTTAACTGATATTAGTATTTATATAAAGGGATATTGATTGAGTATCACTTATTTAAATACCATACCGCACGCATAACACCTAATCTATAACCCTGTCACCTTGCAAGTACAGTTGGAATTAAAATGGATGGTACCAACAACCTGCAACAGGAGGGATCGTTTGCCATAACCTCGTCCGCGGATCAACAAGCTGTACCACAAGCAAGATTCACTTGGGGTCTTGGGACTATTAAAAAAACCTGTAACAATTTATAATAGTACTTCAATAAATTATATTTGCTGAAATACTATCTCTATACTCATACTCATCTATGCTATACTGATCGAAACGATGATCAGTACCACTAAATTCATCACATTATGTAGTCATCAAATTCGGAAACATGAATAAGATCATCCTGCAACCCGTTCGGCCAGTCAGCGCTATTGTGTCACTCATGATTAATTGTGGCGGTTTCATACAACAGTGGAGCGAGTTCACATAAATTTACGCTTTGAACAGTGATGACTGGCAACTGGCTGGTATAAGGGCGATGTATAATATGAAATTGATCCGAAATCATCAGGTGCATGAAAGCACGTTAGTTTAAAATAGCAATGTCTGAACGGTTATTATTCTGCATTTATTGGAAATCTTAGTCGTATGAGAATAAGAGAATTCAAAAATTACCTCGGATAAATAACCAGTTGAGCAAACCCGGTTAAATTATTTCACTGAAGCGTAATATATCCAGTAGAGGGAATTTGTTGATGTTGGTTGAGATGCAACTCGATGTTCGTGTCTAACGGTCCTGTGGCTGAATAATAGATGTATAACTCGAGATACAGAATTTAGTGTCATACATAACGTATCCTCTGCACAATCTTATATGTAACACACCTCAATTATTATAACACGGCCATCATAAGTTATTGAAAAAAATATTCTTAGAAACGGTGGTTAAAAGCTTTAACTACACGCATCTCCATCAACCACACATTTTGGTAACTAGAATTCGTCAAAATAGAAAATTTGTGGTGGATCAATTATTATATGTTTTCTTGTTGTCATGAGTTTTTTACTAAAGTTTTTGAATAAAATCTCTATAACAGTAAACAAACTTATTCCCTATTCATTAGGAATGCAGAGGCAGAAATGAAATCACGGACCGTGCGACGTGTTTAATAAATGTAACATACATTAAGTAGACGAAGCAAAAACGTTGCACCATCCAATTACGCGAAGACATAGTCAATATAATTCATCAGTGTTGACATGAGAAAGAACTCCAACGATAAAAAACGGACATGAAAGAGGGTCCGGGTATAAAGAAAAATATCAACCTGTCAGCAAGTCCTCCCCTGCTACTTGTTGTATGACTGGACGCTTTCTGTGGTAAATCTACCCTCGTATCGATTTAGCTGGAATATAAATAAACAATTCTGAAGCCTCAGGGTTACTTGAATGTTCAACTTGAAAACATATTTGACAAGTTTAATAAAATGATTTAACATAACTTTCAATGTTAAATTTTCAGTTAACTTTGTTAGTTGTATCGATAATTTGTTCTGGCTGCCTTGTATTTTGGTTTATTGAAACCTCTCTTCAATAGGATTGCGGATTACCAATGTTTTTTTTTATATTATTTAAGGCGATTTTTATTCAATCCTCGAGTTCAGCAATATTTCTATTACCTAACTCGGATACAACATTATTATTTGAAGTTAGTAATAATTCATTAGTTGATATAGTTACTTTTATAACAAAAAAAATTGGATAGAATAGGGCCGACTACATTGCGCGATAACCTGATAAAGATCCTGAAATATCGACCACGCTTTGACAAAAGGAGCATGGATGCCCCAGGATTTGGTATATTAACTGCCTGAAGGAGACAACGGATATCCGCTGGATTTAGAAGGTTCAGAATGATAAGTTCAAGATGAAGATGGTTTATATCCAGGGAATTTAAGGTTGATGAAGAGCGACAATACAACTAACCCGGCAAATGGTTGTTCAAAAACTCATTCTTTTGTTAATGGAATATGTTAATATCGTTGCTATAAAGCCTAAAAATGGCTTCCTTGCGTAGCATTATAAAGCGGTGTCATGGCTAAGCATAGTTTATTTTCTTCAAGTTTCCTTCGTTTCTGTTTTATTCTGTGCACCCAGATTCTAAATTTTCTTTTAAATACAGACGTCATCATATATAAATTATATACTGACGTATATAATCTCTTACTACCATATGTATTTCTCTTCAGGATCTCAAAGCGAAGACTCGGACGACATCATGTAATATGACACACACTCACACACGAACAGTGCAATGATATTTCTCTGCGAAAAAACTGCAGTGTGCTACGTTCCGCAGGTGTTTCGTAACCTCAGTGGTTTCGTAGGAAATCGCTTCTGCATGCGAACGCGTCGATGCACCAAGATACCAGTTATGGTATTGACGTTGACGTTGTCAGTAATAAAGAAGTTAAACATAAAAAAACATTTACACTTGCGACTATAGGTAATACAAAGTTAATTTTAGCTTAATCAACGTGATCTAAATAAAAGTTTCATGTGAAAGGTAAGAAACATTATATTTACAATTTGATACAAACTTGTGCGCGATTTTTTACTTACCCTATAAAGATAGGTATACATCTTCAAAAGCACTACGGATCTATTGGTAGCAATGTAGCGATGTGCCTTCCAATCAATCACTAACAAAGGATTATACGTGTCCATTTGAAATATTCTGATCTTTTTCAGTAAAACTTTGGTTGTTGGGAGTTATTGCTATGTAGGCATTGACTCACACCGCTTATTTTTAGTAGTGATATTGAATAAAGAAAATACAATGATATTATTTGGACTATTTTAGAACCAAATTTAGGCAATTAATGTTAATATTTTGTATGATTTCTGTCTATGAATCTACTACTGCCCTTGGTTCTTCACACTGAATTGAGAAATAAAGTGATAGTCTACGCTAGCTTAGTGCGGAGTCTTTGAGAATATTGTATTTTCTTTCCTCACCATAACTCACCTTGCAGTAATTTTTATTTGTAAACGAATGTGTTAGAAGCAAAGGAAATTTATAATAGAAAGAAATTATTAAAATAATTTTGTAATATATTAACATCAGTATTATTAAAGCATGGATAAATGGTTCTGTATCAACAAATTTAACTTTAGCAATCAAATTTATATGATATTTTAAAATAAGTTTCTACAATTTTATTTGAAAGATCTGATATTTTAAATAACATAATAATGTTGTAATCGAAATGTCAGACGGCCATTTTGAATTATAATTTTATAATATTACTGAATCAATCACTAAATACAGGACAGATACAGATCATCCAAAGAGATAATGGCAAAGAATCAACATAGATGTTATAGCAGAATATGCTGTTCTAGATAAAAGTGACGGACCATTCAACATTTTTCCTTTTATACCACATTTCTGGGTAACATTTCAATTTTATTACACATTCAACAAAGATAAAAATATTATGGCAGTGTAGTATTGTTATAAGTTATTAGAAATTTAATTACTTATTTATGTAGTTATAGAATATAGTTCAAAGTTAAAGTACCTCTTTTTATTGTTTCAAACGGCATTTTTATCTTGAAACTTAACTAACAACATATTAAGTTTATAATTTACATTGGCGATTGTGATT
>DWPT01002898.1:0-15331 GCA_018251895.1 Agathymus mariae mariae | reverse complement strand
AATCACCACCATGGCAGTAAGTGCTTATCGAAGGGCATTTAACATAACCATATACCGAGAACTATATGGTGACAGTAACTAATAAAATTATAAGTTTAATATTACATAAAAAAAATTAAAGTATCATCAGGTTAAAGATAAAATAGCTTACTCACAATGAAGACATATTAACGCGGACAACTGTTGAACGACATCGGATGGGTCCAAAACTATTCGGCTGAAGCTGACTAATTGGCTGATTACAATAAAACAGTGCAGGTGCAGTTTTTCTGAAGCGAAGCGAGGGCGGCTTGGTAGTATCTGACTATTTGTTGTAAGAAGTAGAAGTAACTTCTAAAAAATAAATGACTTCGTCACTCGCATCGTTTGAATATGCGAATACACAACATGTGGCAAAAAAAAAAATAACATGAATAGTTATTTTTATAGTTACGTCACGTGTTTTTATCACCATCAATTATTCATTAAAAACAGTAATCAATCATTCATCACTGTGCACGGAGATAAACCTGTTTACTGTTAATTTGTAGCTCCTCTGGATGCAGGTGTTTATCATTATTGTTCTATACATAATTACTGCAATGCATCACAGTGGACAAAATCTGGGAATTTTTTATGCTTTAATCCGTTAGCGGCAAATTGCAAAACGCGGGTGTCTCTTCATAGTTAGGTATTGAAAAACATCGAGCTCTTGCAGTGGGCATTCGCGGAGTAGTATTACACAGTGAACTATAACTCTAATACCGTCTGAACGGAGCCCCGTTTAAGATAGCTAATGATAACCAAATTCGACATGGCACCGTCCCTACTGAAGCATAGAAAGGATGAAGAAATCTTGTCAATGGCCAAATACCAATTATTTCCGAGGTTGATTAACTTGGTCCATTATTATAATTGATATGCGGATGGCCACACACTTTAATAATAATAAGAAAATATTTTTTTACGAACAAAACTATAACAAAAACATAAATTCACCGAGCAACATTGTCATAAAAAACTTTATTGAATGCAATTTATCAGTTGTCAGTGTTTTGTTGCGTCTACGGTCGCTGGTCGTTGACCCCGTGGCCACCGCAGACACGATCAACTATCGTGTATTATGCATACCTGGTAGTAAATATGCATTAACGTTGTCGTGATATGTTAATCGTTCCTCATAAAACGCCATGTTCCCGTGTAATCAGTTGTAATCTAAGCGCATCGCTGATATCCTCGTAACGACTGTATTTTTTGCGCCCATCCTTGCTAGATTATGTCGCATCTCTCAGGTCTGAAGCGTCATCGTGACGTAATCTATATTATATTTTAGGACTTGCAAACTGCCTTCGCTTCGCTTCAGGCAAAATACGCCTTACAATTCGAAATAGCGCTTGCGCTGTTTTAGGGCTGGGTTTTTCTCATTCTGTGATTAAGACATATATTAATTTATACCTTTTTTATGAATGGATTGCAATGAAACGGTCTTTTAATATTAAGTGATGGTTACTGCAATACATTAGTGAAAACATTAACATAATCGATGAATCTGATTCTGAGATTAGCGCGCACAAACGCACAGACAAATAGACAAACAGATAAAATATCTAACAAATATTGTTTTGGGATCTATTGCATTAATACTATTGCAATAATTTTCCTTATTTATATTTTATGCACAGAAAGCGATCAGTTAGAATTTTATTACATGTATAGATGTGACGATGCTTATGTAATTTCCATTAAACAGGCCGAAACTTCTTAAATTCCGTTTAAAAAGAAAGTTGTATTTTTGTGATGGTTTTAAGCGAAGCGTGACATTTCGTGACAACAGGCACGGTACCAGAGCAGCGTTTGTGTTTGGTTTTTGGATCAAAAATTCAAATTTAAAAATATTTTACTTCAGTGCAAATTGAATTAAGTTTGAACAAATAGAAATTTGAAAATCGCGTATATTTTGTTATACGAAAATAACAGAAAGTAGATTCTAACTGCGCGTTGAATAAAAAAAAATGTTTCAGATAATCTGTTTAATTAAGTATTTAGATTAGCTGTATTATAAACAAACAAAACAAAAACTCAAAAATTTAAATGATAATCATA
Source organism: Agathymus mariae mariae (assembly GCA_018251895.1). NCBI lineage: Eukaryota > Metazoa > Arthropoda > Insecta > Lepidoptera > Hesperiidae > Agathymus > Agathymus mariae. The sequence continues at coordinate 13,249 of DWPT01002898.1, read as the reverse complement.
ATGAAGTTCATGAGCTGGCCAATGACTTAAATGCTTTGCAATTTGTAGTACTGTCGACTGACAAGCCGGTATGCCTATTGCAAGCCGCGGTCGAAGCCTGTTTCTAAGCCTCTCTTTATGAGGACGGCAGTAGGTTATTTTAGGCTTTGAGTGTAAGATTTTTGGATGTGCTATCCTTCATGTATTCTACTTTATAACTTTTTACGAGATAACTGAAGGGGACTTAAAATAATACATAACTATGGGAACAAATAATGACTTCTGGGTTGTGCTCTCAGGCGCTTTTATATACATTTAATATAGGAAGAGTAAAAAGATTGGAATTCCAGTATTGTTCTTCAGAAATTACCTGCAAGATGTAAGATACAGTGTAAAATACTTTGATTTATTTTTCGAATGCTAATGATAAAGAATCGTGGAACAATTCCTCTACTGAATCATCAGTTGCCAAAGAAGAATTACCTGCTGGTAATATTTTAAATTTAATGCACCAAAAGTTACTTGTCTACTCCTATTTAATGTTTTAATTTCACTATCTCCAATCTCTCGAAAGTTTCGATAAAGACATCGATGCAGCTGCATTGCTACTGCGGTGCATTCATTAGTCGCCTCGGATTATCGAAGAGCTATCGGACTTATCGAGGTACGTTAATTGATTAAGTCTTATTTTACATAAAAATGAGAAGTATTTACACAATTAGCTACTCAGCTAAGTCAGAAAATTATTGTCGAAGAGATTATTATCGCGGTATCATATTTAGTTTTTATAAAAAGCTTGTACATAAACAGCCATGATTATTGACTGAGCTTGATTAAATACTCAATGGTTTCAAGTCAGTGGTTAATTCAATGCATACATAGACCCATGGGTCTACGTTCTCAAATTGGCAGGTTGTGTCCGCACGCTGTAGGTGGGTGGGTGTAGGTGGGTTGTAGTGTTGTTTAGTATAGTTAATGATCAACCAGAGTGTTAAGAAGGTCTTATAAGATAATGGTTTAGTTACCGAACTGTTATCTTGCTCTCCAAAGAACGGAAGATTTTTATTTCCTTTTGTAGTGGTCACGAATCATATTCCCACGTTGCTTCGTTGATCGACTGTCAATTCGTCGGGTTATATGAGCTTTCCATCTATACTTAAATTTATTCATTCTAATGTAGACGTCGTTGAAAGGAGGTCAAAGGTAAAGTGTTAGGGAAAGGTTAAAAAGGCCAAAGAATTATTCAGGGGACAACTTAGTGTAAAATTCATACAACAGTACGACTTGCTAACGGTAAATACACTTTAGCTGAAAAATTACCGCAAATAGCATGAAAAATGCAGGATAATTGCCTTTCTAGCGTAAAATAACGTACTTACTAAATGAATATAGGGCATATCAGGTCTGCAGCCCTTTTTAGTCGCTCTTGTTTACGCAGAACATTAGTTAATTGCTAGTAAATATTAAAATTCCTATTTATAGAAGTTAACACGTTTTTAAGAGAGTTGTTTTAATTTAGGAATTTCGAACAGTGCAGTAAAAATCAATTTAATAAGGTTAATATTTCTCCTGTCACCTAACTCCTGCTACTAACCACATACTACTATACTTTTCCCCCACTTTCCATTGCTTAACTGAGTGTGAAATTCATCTTTCTTTTTAGACTACCTAGTGACGCTGCAAGACGTGCGATGAGGAACTTTGTTCCACAACTGAATTATCTCCTCTCGCCTTTTATCCTCTTTTCCGTTTTCTACTCCTGTTCAAAATACTCTACTCTGAGCTACTTCGTTCCCCAATGACCTCCAATTTATTTCATACTACTAACCTTCGAATCTTTATGGGCGTGTGAATTAGTGCTACTCGTATTACATTTTGAAGTTTGGAAGGCAGTCATTAGTGATTAAAATACTGAATAGTGAATAAAACTGAGCTTCTTTGCATTAGTTGGATAGGTCCTATAGCTGGACGACAACTTTTGGTATCTCTTATTTATGACGTCATTTTCATGAATTTGTTTTTCTATGCAATTTTTATGTTGGGATTGTTAGCTCTTGATAAGATCTTGCTCAGCGTTGATGTACAGCTAGGTTATGCACCAAACACTGTCGTATGTCGGGATGCGGCAGGGACCTATTAATATATATTTATATTTTAGTTTAATTTATTTTAATATAATATTATTTTGTTGTTAATAAACGTGTGTCATACATACTTCTTTCACCACCGTTGTACAAACATACACTTGTGCGTAACTATTGCGCGTAATATCACAACCGTCAATGGGACATTTCAGATTTTACTATGAAACAAAAAAAATTCTAACCGAATCTAAACATCCAACATCAATAAATAACGACAACATGAGATACAACTTTCTGAACTCGTAATATACGACAGTCCATACGTATCTGTAAATATATGCTAACTCAATGCCATGTTACTCAACATTACATCAACGGTGAGAATAAAAAAGACAATGAAGCTTAAACAAAATTACTGCCCTATTGTTTGATAGAAAGAGAAATATATTCGGATGTCAGAACAACGCTGAATAGATAGTGGCCCATAATGTACATTTATAGCTTAATTCCATTTATCGATCGACAACGGTTTCATTGATCCACGTGGAATAAAAGGCAGGACAACAATCCATGGCTTCGATTACCTGAATATATACTGATAATAAAGTAAAAACTGTATTAAACCACAATGAGGTTTAATGAAGACAAAAATGTTAATACGACGTATAAGTAAATCTTAATTCTTTATTTTGACAGTGAGTAGAATTTATATCGGATTCGATCTGCCGGCTGGTTTCAAGGCATTAGCGGACTACTACGGAGGCCTAGACCATCACTTTACGATTGATTCATCAATCACTTGTCTAATTGAATAGGGTATGACTTTTTCTATGAACATTTCATAAATTTTCGGACGTAACTTAAATAAATAAAAAAATATAAATAAAATAAAATGTAAATAAAAAACGGGGACCAGTGCTACGATTACGTAACAAATTATGCCGATAACGGTCACCTGACCAACCATTGACCGCGCTCGTAGTTGCTCAACTCCGTTACAGTTCATACAAGCCGACGGGACGTTAATGCTTCTTTTCTTAACAATACGGAATGGGATCACAACCATATTTATGGAATCTATGGTGACGTACATTATTTTAGAATCGTATTTCAGTTTTGAGTATGTTGCGGCCTGCGTGTCGTGTCATCTTCTATCAGATGTAGGCCATGATAATGACAAATTAATCCACCACTTCGTCCAAACTATATTCCCTATGATTTCAAATGACGATATTGTGAGGCAGCCTGGTCTTAGCGTTCTTGTATATATTCAACTGGGAAGTTGTTATTTTGCATGCTGATGAAGTGTCCAAATTATTGCAACTTATTTCTATTTGTCTATGATCAACTTTGATCTGGGCTGTAGTTCTAATGTGTAATGTCAATCACAGTGGTTTCCAAAAAATTTACATAAATTCTTCGCTTATTAAACCTGGGACGAATCAAATAAATGAAATAGAGAAAACTAAGGGAAACTGGAGGATTAGTTATTGTTTGTTGAGTCCAGTCAAGCCGCAAGGAACGTCTCGACTTTCTCCATATTAAAAAAATTTTGATATTTATTTTTATTATTTTACTTTACCTGAAGGATTTATTTGAAATGTGTTTTTATAGTTAACGGACCATAACATCATAATATCATAGTAATAAATCAATGTAAATTAGAAAAAGACCTTTTATGAGTAGACCTACTTATTGTCACCACAGATTATACCTTAGAATCCATAAATTAATTTGATTTGTGGTACTATAGTGGTCGCGTCGCTTTAAAAATTTAACGCATGAAACGAAGGCTTTATGATTTCTCGAAGCATTTTAGATCTTATCTTGAATTAAAAAGGTTTGTTAAAGGTTATTCTAAGTTATTATATTTATGCATGAGATATTTTAAATGTATCAAACTGATAAATGTCCCATTAACATTCCCGGCTAACGTGGAATGATAGCAATCTATCCTTAATACGGATTAATATCTTCTAAGTCAAATATTAGAACCAGCTCTACTGCGACTTTAGTAGACGAAAACAAAACAAAAAGTCGTTTTATAAGTACCCGACTTATTTATTTACCCGACGAATTTAGATATTATTGTGGCCTCTGTGTTGAATAAAATGCTTTATTATTATAAGGTCACACATACATGATTTCATCAATATCTTTTACTGTTTTTTAAAGCCTACTAATTGTGAGTTTTACATAAGAAAGAGGCTTAGATGATTGACGCTAATTGAATAAGTATTTTTCCTGAATTACTCGTAAGTTTGTACAAATGTTCATACTGTTTATCAAGTTATTGCACGGCGAGAATGTAGGTACTTGTGAATTCATAAGGAATAAGTCTACGGAACAATTGTTCACTACTATTACCGTGTTGATTTAAGTATTTATATGTATTGAAAAATGTCGGCAATTAGTCATTAAATCCTCCATTAGTTCGCCTTGGACCAACGTGAACAAGGCGGAGTACGCAGTAGACCTTAGTTAAGAGGATATACATCAGTATACAGTACAGTACGGTATCAGTATACTGTACAGTGATACATCGATAATTGAATACCAGAACTAATTTTTGTTGACTGTACATTAGTTCTCCGTAATGATTATGTATTTGATAGGTTAATGAGATAATATCATTAGTCGTAAATAGTGTTTCTGCTTGTTCTTTTTTGTATGTCCACCTAATTTGCACTTCTCACCGTCAAGCGTGACGTATCAACAGTGCGGTTAGCTGGTAAAGAATGTCAATACATATTAAATTTGTTGTTTGTGGGATACACCCCATTAGATTAATACAATAATGAATAAATAAATAAAAATAACCTACACAGTTTTACGTCCTTCTTCTGGATGAACAGAGATCGTAACCTACACGCGTATCTAATTTTTCAGATGGGTGTATAAAAAAATATTTATTTACTGTTTCTTCGAATCGAATCCTTAGTGAATCGTTAGTAAGGTTATACCTTCACCCCTCTGATCGCGAGCCTCTCATCAAGCCCAGATGGTATTATGATATGAAAAATACATCATTTATTATACTATATTAATATTAATTTACAATTATTAATTCGTTTATAAATGAATAAATAGTTTCGTATATTCGTTTTCAATATTTTAAAATAATTTAGTTGATATATTTCAAGGTGATTGTAAATTATTGGAATTTCTCGTAATTTACAATCAGCGTGATATATGTAAACAGTTGCCTCTTTAGGTGATATATTTAACAATAAATCATCTGAAGTTAGTATAAAATGTATCATTCATGGAGCCGCTCGCCGCAGGTAATCTTTTGACATAAACGTTAAATCCTAGAATGTTTTATATGGGGGCACGTTATTGCTCCACAAATCACCCAAAGTTTTAAATAAAAATATTCATTACTTTAGTTTTATCGGTTGAAATATTGACGCTGTGAATAAGCCGCTCGGTTAATATCACATGTTAATAAAATTGTATATAAGGGAAAGAGCACTTTGCGTTTAACACTCGTAGAGTCCGCTGACCCTGATGATGCTCCGTTTCGGAGCGAAACACGTGTTGGTTACTTTTATTTATCACGAATGCATGTTTTCCTTTGTGGGAGGAAGGGAGGTTCTACGCATGTAGAGAAGTATATACCATGAAACATTGTGTTTGCGGATTGTCGCAAAGTAAATGAATACTAATTTAATAACAATGAATTTCCGCAAAGTAACGCCTGATACTATCAACTAAAGGAGGAAGAGTAAAAGCAATTTTGACGTTGTAGTTCGAAAACCAGGCTCTTTCAGGATTTTAACTTTGGTAATTTTAATTTTTTGAAATGTGTATGTACATTAAAAATATATATTAATAATTAAGTGAATATTACTCTGTTTTGCATTTAACCACAAGCACAGTGTATTGCAGAATAAACTGAATAGGATCATAAACTTTTATTTCATTTCTCTTTGGGTAGTTACTTGTATATCCCTCTTATGTTCTAGTAATGTTCGCTTGATTCAATTCAATATCAATAAACATTTTATGGAATGAAATTGTATATTATACCAAACATATTGCTATTACCAATGAAAACTGATTTATACGGAAGCAATAATTCGTGCGTATAAAGTTTGGTAATTGAATTTATTTTCTTAGTGTTTTATATATAGATCGTATAATGAAGAAGCATAAAAAATAATGCTTCATAAAACAGAGAAATTTTGTGAAATAAGTGACATAAACTTAGAAAGCAGCCTATTGCTTCGTCGTCGTTAAATTTTATCTATTTACTTGACATAGGAGAAGAAACCAAAATGGTTCATTATCTACGATATGAATATAAATAATAATGCAGTCCTTTGTTATGAATTCCAATATTGTAGTACTATGAAAGTGGGAAATTGTCTTAGATTTTTTCTATTATTTAAATGATTAATAACAGGTTTATAGATTTACCCGCATAAATGTAGACTGTAGAGTAATTTCGCTTTTGCTGATGTACAGTGATCAATGTTTATTATACCTTACTCACATTATATAGAAATCATTTAATGCTTTAAGTATAAAACACTAAATGGGGTATATCTCCCGCTCTCTAACTTGTTTTACGCGTAACTCTATCTCTGCTCTTTTAATCTGTATTCTCTTCTTTTCCGGCTTCATTAATGTTTTTTTCAACTGAGTACTGAAATATTGATCTTCTGTCAGTTATATCAATCAATCATTTATTTATTGCCAATCAATAATTTATTGCCAAAAGTAAAAGCATTTGAAGTTATTTTTAGCAAAATTGCAATAAGTAAAGTGTAATTTCTGTTATGCTGTACATCTTGGCTCAACTTGGCAGCTGTTTACCTCTAAATTCCCGTTATTTACTACAATGTCACATTCACTTACCTTCTAGTACTCAGCACTTAAATATTATATTTCACCATTATGATACCTAAGCTTTCAACAATACTGATTCTTTTTCAGCATCAACAAGCTATGGAGACTAAGGATTTTGTTATATTAACCGAAGAAGTCCGATTGGTGATAGTTATTTTTTTAACAAAACATATTTTTAAATTACGCAATGTATATGTGTTGTTTTAAGTATGTACAATTAAGATTAGATAATGAAAATGTCAATTTTAATTTACTCCGGATTTAAATGTCATTTTATATCTCGTCTAGCCATATTCAAAGTGTGCTCTACTGTACGGAATATTGTGGGTCCGTAAAAACAATATTGAAATGTGTGAAATATGATTCTTATAATAGATCATTATTGGAACAGTGTATTGTTGTTTGAAGTATTTTTTATTTCATTTCAATCTTCCCTTACATATTTATTGCTTTGAAAGCGTTTCAACGCGGATGACAGTTTGCGTACCGCTGGTGTAGCAATCTTAGCAAGTACAAATGGTATGTACGTATGCATAAAAGCGCCCACTTCCCATAACAGATGCTTATCGCCTTGTCTATACTTATATTTTTTTATTAGCCAGCGAGGTAGCCAGCTTGGTAATTACACTTGTAGGGAGAGCTTTAGCGAATAGCCAAGTTGTAATTGTCAATAACAGACCCAGTATAAAATGCTTCTTGGGTTCTGATACTGATTCATACTAAATATTTTCTCTACAGAATACAAGATGACATGAGGGTCGAAGAAGTGAACAAAACGTTGGAAAACGGTTTAAAAATTACATTTAAGGTTTATATAATGTTGTATACAATATTAATGACTAAAGATTAAAGATGATGTAATACTGACTATTGGACTATGAATATTGCATATTACAGATTGTTATATTGAAGATTTAAGTCTTCAATCAATTGTAACCCTCAATCTTAAAGTTGATATTAAAGATCATTGAATGTTGAAGATTGAATCATTTCGTTTTTTTATAGAAGAAAACTTAGTTATGATTGCACAAGTCTTGTTACTGTTGCTCAGTTTCCTAACTCTGGTACACATAGCCGTTGCGAAGTTATTATATAGAGTGAATATTGTACATATCGATTTACAAAATTTATTAAATTCTGTGGTTTACTTTGGGGTGCATCTTTAATATTTTTTCATTGACAAATATTTTATTTTCTTACGCAGCTTATTGTTATTTTAAGATTTCTTTCGGTATCGCTCATTCAATCATCTTAGCTTTTAAGCAGATATCCTCACCTCGCTTCAGAAAATCTACCTTACGCTTAGAAATAGCATCTGCATTGTTTTAATGCGTTTTTCTCGTTCTGTGAATTGAATATATTGCACGGATTGCAATGAAACACACTTTAAGTATTAAGTGACGTTTACTGAAATACATTAGTGACAACCGGAACGAAATTGGTTTAGCCGATTCTGAGATTAGCGGTAACAAACGCACAGACAAACAGAAAAAAATTCTATCTAGTTGTTTTGGGTTCTATTGCGTTAACAAAGGCCCTTAATAATATTTTTTCTTATATATCCTTCATGTACACAAAGCGATCAGTTACAATTTTATTATTAGTATAGACATAGATTTATTCATTCTTGTAACATCCAAAAATTAGGTCCTGCAAATGAAGGTGATAAAACAGATGACAATAAATTTACCAATAAAATGTTACTGAGATCACTAGGAAATACAACTAGACACACATTTTCATACGTAAATGAACGTCTATTCAAAATGAACGTAAATGAACGAACAAAGCTGAACACTGTGTCAACATGAATTTATATGTACGCAACAAGATTAATAATTTGCCTTTAATTTGTATCTTCTATGTTATCGTTGTGACACTGCAGAAGTATTCGATACTCGTTCATGTCTCCCATATTTGGCTCTCGATCATTACTGCGGATTTCTTGGACATAAATTGTTACTCCCGTCCATTTGTTTCTTACACTTGTTACGAAAGTGAAAGAGTTAACGTTAGTACAAAACCAGTCGGTCTTAATGTTCATATTCAGGTGTTCTACGTTATGTTGACTAGTAGTTTTAGCGCTGTATAGTTACCCATTTAGTATTCAGAGTATACATAAAAAGAGCTCTCCTCCAGGGGTGGCGTTGCAATGGTGACACCTCAAGTGTTGCATATGTCAGATATAGGTGGCCCATCCGTTCTTAAAGTTTGCCCTTCTGGCTCTAAAAAAATATATATTTGTTTTGCATTAAATATTTGGGCCGTGTTGGGGCGGCCTAGAATACTCTTCCCAAGGCTTCGGATGAGGCGACAAAAGCCAGTCTGCTTGGTGGTAGGGCTTCGTTTCAGGATTGTATTATCAATATTATTATTGTCATTAATATTATTATTTTTCTGTAAAACTTGTCTGGCTAGCTACCAACCTCGTTTTTGAGTCAGCCGTCAAGCGACGCTTCCCTCTTCGTTGCTTGGAATGATATCATTCGACGGTCTTTTGTTCTACATTTTAAAACACAAGAAAGTGAGGATATTTTAATCTAAAACATTTACTAAAAGAGTACCTTACCGATACAACCTTATCCCTACTTCTTATGGGCATTTATCCCGAAACTCGTTAGGAAAAATCGGGAAGTCTATGAACAACAAATAATTGTGGGTGTGTGTGCCTTAACGTGGGAGCGGCATCGCAGAAAGCGGCTGTCTATCCCGGGGCAGTGATTAGCCGCCGATTGTGAACGTTGACCGAGAAAGCTGTCCACAACAGGACTACTTTTTTATAATAAATATATTAAATCTGTAAGCTACAAGTCAGTGTTGATATTATGGGTTCCGCAAATGTTACATTTAATTTTAACAACGAACTGCCTGTTATAGTAATCTGTATTAATATTTGACATAGATATTGGGAGACAATGGCAAATGCAGGTAAATAAATATCGAAGACGTGATAGTTTACTAAGCAATGAAAAGTTATTGAGTGTATCGAGTTATTTTCTCAATAGTTGCAGGCCTAAGGAATCTCTTAGAAATAGCTGAAAACATAAATAAGTTTGAATTTACTGACCAAGATTTAAATTCAGTCAGTCAGAAAATTCCATCTGACGTTTTGGACGAAAGGTTATAAGATCTCTGTTAAAAGGTCATAAGCTATTTGATTACTTAAAAGGTAAGAGTTCTATGTAAATGTAAGTATTTTTTTCTGCGATTTTTTTCTGTATTTTTTTCTTTAGTATACACGAGATTTTGTACTCATTACGATATTTTAAGAATTTTCAACAATTTTCAACATTTGTGTCTGTGATGAGATGACGCATATCAGGTGAAAGAAACATACCTAATAAATTAAACATATTTAATGGATAAATAAGAATACATTCACCTAGTTATTGTATTAGGATACCCAGAAAAGGCATTTTTTTTGTTTTTAAAATATCCTTACATTTTTCAGGTGTTACCAATTTGCAATAAACAGGTTTTTCCATATCGTTAACAAAGGGATTTTCAGCATTTATTTGCGGAATGCTAACTGCTGATCGACCGAGCCCCCTAGTTAGAGCTGTACGTCAGAGAAAGGCGAGGAAAGTGATGGTGTAATTAAATAACTCTTACGCGGTGGCGGTTATCACAGACATGCCCGGCTCGCGTAACTAATGGTCGGAAAACGTGTTGTACCAGGGCGGCAAAACGCACGCTTCGGCGGAATCTTTGTATCCTCTATGGATTGTAACAGATAAGTAATAAAATTAAGGTAGCCTCAACATAACTACCCGAAATTGTTCCAATGCTTCCTCTCACAATGTTAAGGGTTAAGACCGAAGATCGTCACGCTGACTGAGTGCGGATTGGCAGATTTTACACACTAGAGAAAATTATTTAGAATTTTCTAGTGTGCAGGTTTAATCACTTTCATTCGTCAAAAGAAGAATTAATAAATCTTGTCTTTGATTACTAGTTAATGAGAGATTAATAACCGACATTAATAAACAACGATAATTGCACACTGAAACCATATAATTGATATATCGCTCCGTTCTTTCACCAAAGAAAGAAAGTTAGGATTAATAAGTTCAGACAAAAATGAGTCCAGTAGCCGAATTTAATGTGTATTTTAGACACCCTAATGCAGCGAAAATCCACTATAATTGCTATAACGCTTCTAAATTCAATAGGTACATGATATGTTTATTATATTTTACGGCTCAACCGTACGGGTCCAGTAAGTGTAGAATGTGTGTCCACGTGTATGACTTGCGGTAGCACATGTTATAGCATTGGGGACGAATTTCAATCTCTCGATATTTAACACGAGTGAATTGTTGGTGAGAATGAGTAGGTGATATGTATCACAATAATTTATTTTAGTACAGCTGCAGCACGCTCTGTACGGTATCACATACTATGTTAGATTTTGGTTTAATAGTTATAAGAAATTTTAATCCCACCATACTACTGTAATAGCAACCATGTTGTTTATTAGCCTATGCAATGCTATGATGCTTGTAGGCACTTGGAAAGCAATGTAGCGCGAGGTGTTACCTGCAAACAGAGCATGCTTTACATTTGGATGTCTGGCCATGTCACTACTGTAGAGTTTATAAAAGTGCGGAGAAGGCGTTACGAACGAGTGCCTTTCGATGTGTAGAGGAATTTATGATTCAAGAAAAGTCTATTTAGCATTTTCGTTTAGTAAAGCTTATATAAAAAAAACAGCTATACCAGTCTGTCCGAATGCTTTGGCACCGACAAAGAATTTTAATGCTGGGATCTTCAATTTTGCTCCTATGATAAATATTTAACCTCGTTCGACTGACTCAAGTGATCTTACTGATATTTATGATACTAGAACCTGTTATTCAATTATCAGTCTTAAAATGTAATAACTAATTAAATTTTTTTCGATGTAATAATCCATTTCGATATCATTGCGGATAATCAAAGAAGAACGATAGTAATCATAGTAACGAGAATCGGGTCCGGTAGTGCTGTTACCCCGCACGGTCTTTATTGTTTGTTTTTCACAACCATTGCCTCTTGTCATTGTTCAGATTCGTACACATGTTTCATTTTAGTACCGTTGTATTGAGTCTGGCTCGTCGTGTTGATGTCGCGTTAACAAGCTTCTGTTAGTTTTTACTTTTAGCATCGTTCGGGTCCAACTCGTGTTCAAAGTTTGCGTGGTTGACTTTAATGACGTAATATGACGAGTTAGTAAAACTTTGTAACTTCATATCGAAAAGGGAAAGTATACTTTCAATTATGACACATTATATCTTTTTCGACCAGAACGCACAGCATATTATTTTGGATTCCTCATTTTTATATCGATTCAAGTTAACATATAAACATAACTCTTCCATTTTCTGTTCGTGAGCCTTAAAACCAATGAAAGATCAATGAGTCATAAATATAAGTTTGTAACCCTTAACATTCATTGTTATCAAACCGAACTATGGCATTTCTAAATTTTACTTATGTTACTTACTGTTACCCACTTATATAAGTCCTGATGTGAAAAAAATTGCATAACTTTAATTTTACTGTGCCTATCCGATTCTAAGTTACTAGATACACACCACTAGGTTAATAAAATATAAATTATCTTTATTACATTTACATTAAGTTATAATGTTCTGGATTCAATGTTAACTTGTTATACATAAGCAATGTGTCAGATAAAGCGTTGTTGCGCTTTTATCTGAAACGATCTCCGCAAAGGTACGCCTCTCGCTGTCTGACCTCATCTTCACTGACCTATATCATAACATTTGACATCTCGCACAATCTTACTGCATTTGGCATGTTACATTATAGACCGTAAGTCTATCAGCACATGTGATTATATTGAGTATGTGAAAAGTTATACCATGAAATACATAATTTATAAGTTTAATTGATTATTGCCAGCCTTGCTCTCATAGGTTCAGCAATAAATTAAGAAGATAGACAGACGCACAAAGCTTATTTGTATTCTGATTTGATCATGAGGTAAAATAATTATTTAGTTATACGTATATAAAAATGATTCGATTGCTATTAAAAGCAAATAAAATTTTCAAATTTTAGTAACTATTAAAGCGAAAACTTGTATAGAAGGTTATAGGAGATTTCTAGAATATATGTGTAGGATTTTCAAAAAGTAATTCAAGCAGTTATTTTTCAACTTCGAACATTATATCTTATCATATCGCTCGAAAAGCTTTTGAAACAGCACATCCATTTCGTCCATTGTTATGAAGTGGAATTAGATAACTATAATATAATTATAATTGATAATTATAAACGTTTACACACTCCAACCCCGCTGTAGGATTCCCTGTGTTGCAGCTGGC
>DWPT01002897.1:0-15331 GCA_018251895.1 Agathymus mariae mariae | reverse complement strand
ACTACCCACATTATTACTTAAAAATAAATTCTACCGCCATACTTTGAATTAGTGCAAGAATATTGTTACTTTTTTTTTGATTATCTTAACTAAAATTACTGAAACCTTACATATATGTACGACTATTTCAGAAATACATATATTACAGCGTTTATATCAGTAAGTATTGATAATTTAAGTAACAATATTTGCCAAATAATTCTAAAATATTATTTGTAAGTAATAACTATTTGAGGATTTTAGATGTGGTTTAAGAAGACCTAGTTTACATTTCCTCTATGACAAATAGCGTATTATCACTCAATATTTTCTGTCATAAAATAGCATATGATCACACAGAATATTTTCTCCGTCATAAAATAACGTATGATCACACACACAATATTAAAGCCAAGAGATTGACATAAGTTTTGCGTATCATCGAGTATGAAAAAGGACATTCTCTTAATTATTTTAAAACTTTTAAGTGTAAAACCTAAAAAAAAATTTTCAATGAACTTCGATTTGAATTTATTTAATGTTGTTCTTAAGATATTAAATTATTTGAATTACGCATAATTTTAGGTTCATTACCAGCAGTTACACATGATGAATTCGAAAGGTGAGGTGAGAGCCGAGATGAGGTTAGAACTCATATTCGGACAACTTGACTCGTACGCCGATTTTCTCTTTATTTATCTATAATATTTGATATGGATTGTAAATGGATATTAAAATTCCCACGCAAAAGTCCCTCATTTACAATTTTTATTACTGTTCATATAATATAAAGCTTATTTAAAATATAGCATTCACCTACAAACAAATAATAAAAAAATTCTTAAAATAAAAATAGATACGAGTTAAAGAAGTTAAAAGTTACCATCGATGGGATTTCCCAAAGGTTCAAAAATTCTATCCGTCAGCAGAGGACAAAAGTTATCATACGAAAAATGTAAAACTTTTTAGAAATATCAATGTTTTTAATAAGGTAAAATAGATTTATTGTATTATATTTTTTATCAAAAACCTCATTTCATTTTCTTTCCTGATCGAATATATGATTAGATTTAACTGTGATTACGAAATATCAATTCTTAAATATACCCAGTTATTATAGGTGACTTTTGAATTTATTTCTTGTCACTTATGTACAATAAAGAAAATTCTATTCTATTGTATAACTACAAATCCAAATTGTTTAAGTTAAAAAACATTTATTTTAAAAGTTTTTTAAAAATTTTATTTATTTTTATTGATGATAATACCTTTGTTATCCTATATGTATCTTTGTAGTTTATCTATCTGCGGCAGGACCACAACTATACTTTAGTTTGGAAGGTTGCAACAATTATAAAGAAACTTCTTTCATTAAGAAAGGGGAAAATATGTCTAAAATGTATTTCATATGTCTTCCAAGGGTAGCAACAGGTCTACATATAAGTGATCTGGCTTCAAATACTTATCTATTTCAAAATATTACTTGAGTCCATGGGTCGTAGAGCCCGCTTAGTACTAAATACTTCCATGTCGCAAAAATACCATAAACCATTTAGCAATAAAAATATATTATATCTATACTAGTAATAAAATTCTAACCGATCACTTTCTGTACAAGAACGATATGAGAAAAACATTATTAAAATTTTTGTCTTTTTGTATGAAACGGCTTGACCGATTTCGTTCTGGTTTTCACTCATGTATTGCAGTAAGCGCCACTTATTACTTAAAGTTTGCCTTATTGTAATCCATCCATAAATAAAAAAGTTATGAATTTCATATTTATTACATTTATTATATATAGTATATGTATTTCTACGACACACTTTTTCTTTCTCAGCCATATCATCTTCCACACAATCCACATATAGTCTTATTGACATTCTACGTTCATATTTAGTACTGTTCTTATATCATAACGTTAATGCCTTCTTAGAGCGTGCCCGTTCTATAACTGTCAATTGTGCTTCATTCATCTACGTTTAATTTGGTATTTATTTTATTGCTTTCCTTTTAATTCTCATTGCATATTCATCAGATCATTCGCATTTCATCTATCAATAAAACATAAATAAATAAAAAAATCCTAATGAATAAAAGTAAATCGATGTTTCTTAAATTCACAAATATTTTTTTACAACGTAACATTTTCTCACAGTGTAATTGTAATACAGACGAGAAAGTTATCAAATCTGTTCCATATTTCACGCGTCTGTTAGCGTAGAAAAATAGACATCTACAATGCTTTTGACGTACGCAAACTAGGGGTTATAAAAATGTTGTAATAACTCAACCTAAATCCTCATTTTGGGGAATGTAATTGATATAGGCGCCGGGTGAGATCACATTAGCAATGTCCCATTCCTCAATAAGTGATAATCACCTTAAATCCGAAGTACATTTCGCTTTCATAAACAATGAAAACAGCAGTATTTTAATCGCAGATAAGCTAGAAGTGTAATAGTGAGGTATATGCAATATACATATGTAGTTAAAACCTTTCATTTCGTTAATAAATCTGACCACCCAAGTTTCACTGGATTTTTGGTCACCAGCTAGAGTTTTGGGTACCATCACAATCCTTCCAAATTTAGGAAGCGTCGCAAAGTCACAAGTCTTAACATGTTATAGAATCTGATCACTGTATAACAAATAACCAATCGTATGTAATTGTATACATAGTATTGAGAAAGGCATTAGACTTAATGTGCTTGAGCATTGATAAGGCATTGAAATAATAAGGCAATGTAATAATTGAGTCTGTATTGGGGCACCCTAGAATCCTCCCCCCAATCCCATGCTGGCAGAACAGGGTGTCGTAAGAGGCGACAGAAGCCAGCCTGCTTGGTAGTAAGGCTTTGCTTTAGGATTATATTATCAGTATTATTATTAAGTAATTAATATTATTACTGGTATTATTATCTATCGTTGGTTTTCCTCTTAGCTACCACGCTCCTGCTTGAGTCAGCCGCCAAACAACTTGTCGTGCTCCGGTTGTGGGCTTGAGAGCCAGTACTTTCTTTCTTACCTTCTCATTTCTTGGCTAACAACGCATCAGTGATACCTTTGGTCCAGCTGATATTACGATACGATAGTGTGACCACTTACAATCAGGTGGCTCGTCTGATCGTTTGCCAGGTATTAACATAAAACTAATAATATATAATAATAATAACAAAAACAAATAACAAGTATTGACACTTCTGAGTGAACAAGCGAATATAACCGATTTCCTTTTACTGAGGATTTTGAACAATAAACACTTCCAAAGTACGTCAAAGGCAGTCTGTACCGTTTTGTCCTACAGTCATCAAGAAGATAAATGAACGAGTTGGGTATAAAAAATGTGAGATGTGTTTTATTTCAACAATCACTACCACCCCGCCCTCGCTAAACTTCGAAACTTAGAGAAACAATAATGTACAAATCGTAGCTACGCTATAGCACGGGGTTAAGAATTCTTATGTGTTGACCTATGAGTACTAACCCTAAGTTGAAAAAATTATAATAATATGTATGTGAGATATAATAATTTGTAGATTATTACAGTTATATTGACGACCCCCATAACCCAGTTGGTAGTGACCTTGCCTGCCGAGCGAGGGGACCCGGGTTCGAGCGCGGGGGCCGGGACAATACGTAATAGATAAATGTTGGTTCTCGGGCCATGGGTATTTGTTATAACAAATTTGTGTATACCCATGCCACCCGCAACACAGCGATTCCTAGTGCGCTGGGGGAAGTGTGTAAACGTTTATTTTACTTTTTACATTAATAGAGTAAACAATGCCAAGTGAAATAAATCAAAACTTACAAGCACTGCACCTTTGGGAGGCCCAAATAGGGTTGTTCGATCATTCTTGTAATGACATTGTGTAAAGACCTAAGTTACATATTAAGTCTCACAAAAACACATAAAATTTATATGAAATCAAATATATTTTGGGTTCGTTATTAAATACCTTACCCAATAGCAACCATTTCAAAGTCTCAAAACGACCCGTTATATCAAACTATCCTTTATCTTTTGAAAACAACAAAATCCTACCATACTGACATATAGCATAATTAGGGAATTTTTTTTTTAAATCCTCGCGAGTGCTTCACTCCGAGTAGAATCCTCAAAAACTTGGAAAAGATTACAAAGCGAACAACTTTTACAATGAAACTACAAAAGACTGTATTAGAGCCTTTACACAATCATGTCATTCGACAATGCCGATCCAATATCGGAAAACTGTACATATGTGTAACATACGAGTATGTGTTTAGATGCCAAATATTATAATTAAATTGCGGCTATTAATGTTTATTGTCTCAAAAACTACAACACAAAGTCAAGTTAGTATCAAATATGAAGTTATTGTATTAAACAAGTATTGTGCTAAAACCTTAGTCAATTATACCGATTGAAATTTCTCCACAGAAAACACAACATCTCTTAACACCTTTATTCTAGGTTGTTCCAAAAAATACGCAATCCGCGACCAAAATATATGTTCATGCGTTGTTATTCGAACTTTTATCCGCGAAATATAGCACCAAGTTTCGATAATGGCCATGTAGCTCGGGACCACATTACAAGCAACAGTTTCCCTTGCCTGTTTTAAGAGGTGACTAAAAGGGGCCTTCCGATGTTACTGGCGGTAAAAGCGGGAGCTCGAACCGTCCGGTTAGATACAGTGGCTGCGTACCGTTGTTAAGATCGAATGGAACGGAACATGTTGTCCCTCCCGGGCAGAGCTCGATAGCTCAGTGGACTCCGGTTGAGTTCTAATGGAGATCCCGGTATCCTCACTTAGCGCTGAGGAAGGTCACTGAGTGGTTTTACCCCACGGCACCGGATACCTTTTGAAGGTTTCCCTCTGGAAAACAAAAACAAATATGTCGAAGTCACTAGGGTCAGACTGCGCGTTTCTTCGTTTAAGCAATCTTGAATTCTCCAAAGGACAGAACGTCGGTAAAATAACTGTCAAAAAAGTTTAAGGTGAACGTTCTCAAATGAATACTTTTAGTCTGATCAGATAACCTGTACCTTCATCGGATGATGTGAATGCTTTCAACAGCTCTGTCGTAAATTCTTCTGAGGCTTTAACAAGGCGATTGTATCGCCTCCTGAATAATGGTAGCCATTACTAACATAAAGAGAATAACAAAAGAAAGATTTCGATTACCTTTGTAACTTTTCTAAGTCTGCGTAACTTTATATAAAATATTGGTAATCCAAATTAAACAATCTATAACTCAAGACTTACGTACTGATTTTTTATTCGAAATAATTCCTGTCTGCCGTAGTATCTTAAGAGGCCAAGTGTTTTTTTAAAATTCAAAATTAATGGGGTTAATAATATGTGTGTTTTGTAGAGTTTTTATAATGAAGAATGTTCTGACGAATGCTGTCAATTTCTGTTAATGTACAACAATCTGTGCTCATGTTCTAACTACTAGCCATTACTTTATATTTCATAACACTTCTTTCCTCATTTCACAATACATGTAAACTTAAGAACGCACTTCTTACATCGGTCATCTCATGGAAACGACATGTAGACCTTCAAGAAGAGGGCCCATCGCAGCCTTCTCGAATGTAGTCAACTTCAAAGTCATTAACAATATGGTTATCATGGCACTAGAAGAGAGTCCGCCGCAGCCTTCTCGAATGTAGTCAACTTCAAAGTCATTAACAATATGGTTATCATGGCACTAGAAGAGAGTCCGTCGCAGCCTTCTCGAATGTAGTCAACTTCAAAGTCACTAACAATATGGTTATCATGGCACTAGAAGAGAATCCGTCGCAACCTTCTCGAATGTAGTCAACTTCAAAGTCATTAACAATATGGTTATCATTGCACTAGAAGAGAGTCCGAAGCAGCCTTCTCGAATGTAGTCAACTTCAAAGTCATTAACAATATGGTTATCATGGCACTCCCTTACTCGTACCAACGCACCCAGGTGTAAACTAAGGAACATACTTCTTAGTCGGTGTTCTCATGTTATAAAGACATGGACTTTTAGAGAAGAAGGTTTATCGATTCTAAAGCATTAATAGCCCACTAAAAAATTAGGGGCGCCGTCTGCTAAGATTATTAACATAAAAAATAAAGATTTTCCTATGCTGCTGTTACGTATGGACCAACAAAGGTGGCTCCATCACTTTACTTGTGGTTCACACCACATTCTTAACGCTAGTGTTGAATGCTTATAAACTGTATTGACATTTTATCCTGCGCCATTTCATTGTTAGAGTGGCAAACAAATAATTAGACGTAATTTATTTATGTTAATAGTCGACAAACGAGCTGACGAGCCACCTGAAGGTAAGTGGTCACCATTGCCCATGGACATCGGCAAGACCAAAGGTACCACTGATGTATTGTCGCCCAGGAAATGAGAAAAAGGTAAGATAAAAAGTAGTGGCTCTCAAGCCCCCAACTGGAACACGACGAGCCGTTCAGCGGTTGACTCGAGCAAGGTGATAGCTAGCTAGCTAAGCTAAGCCTGCCGGCTAAGCAGGCTTCACGGAAAGACCATCATGCCAGTAATAATATTAATGATTTAATAATAATACTGATAATATAATCGTTACGCGAAGCCCTACCACCAAGCAGGCTGGCTTCTGTCGCCTCTTACGACACCCCGTTCTGCCAGCGTGGGATTGGGGGAGTATTCTAGGCCGCCCCAATATGGGCAAATCTCATAAGCGTTATCAAATGTCGTAGCTGGTTCCTTTCATTACTTTGTCCGCAAATTAAGATTCTGCCACATGAGCCAGCCGTAATATTTATATAGTATTGCATAGTAATATTTACAGCATGTATTGAATAAAAAAATTATTAACTTGTTATTAATCTGTAAATAAAATTTGTTTGCAGTTACAGCATAAATACGGTTCCATTTTCCGGAATTAAGAGTATTATGTAGATATATTACATATTCTATACATTCTAGAAATATATTACATATTCTTTAGATATATTATATACCCATATAAATAAACCAATTATATACCCATATAAATAGCTCCAAATATGATAATAATTATTTGAATATGTTTAGTGATTTGAGTACTATACGAAAGATAAAAAGAGGAATTATAAAAAAAAAAATTTCAAAATTTCATATTCAATGGACAGAGTCCGTTGCATTACAATGTTATTATTAGTATAGATATGAAAAGGATCTGAGAGAAATATTTGATATTTGAAATTGAATTCAGATTTATCTATACGAAATTTAGAATACATCTATTATAAACATATGTATTTCGTAACACGGTCACGGTAATTCAAGCAAATTTCTTCCGTTAAATCCCTAATAAATTAGAATCACTTTCAAGGCTTGAAAGTCACGCAACGGGGGTTCAACAATCTGCGGTTACTTAACTCGATTTATATGCGACGTGGTTTAGGCTTTTCATTTGATAAAATATACTCAAATGCTCAAGTTTTTTCACATTTGTAAAATATTAAATAATAATAAATAAACGTTCACAGACACACATCCTCGCAATAGGATACCCCGTGTTGCGTGCGGCATTGACATACACAAATATGACATTATGAACACTCATGACCCGAGAACAAACATTTATCTGTCACATAAATATCTGCCCGGCCGGTAATCGAACCCGGGACCCGTAGCCCGCTAGGCAGGGTCACCACCAACTGGGCTATGGGTCGTCAAATGATACTTACATCCGTTTGTATAAAAGAGGGTAATTCGTATACCAACGCGTAGCTTGAGTCGTGAATATTGAACGAAAACTGTGCGAATAACTTGGCTGTACCCTGTGAAAGGATTTTAGAATTTTCTAATGTTTGAAAGTTTCTATTTATTGTTACGATACAACTGAGTTAAAACAACCCACAGTATCTTTAATCGTTAGCCATTATCTATTGCCTTATATACATTCTTATTATTACAATTAATCTAAAAACAGTTTACTTTCGCAATCTAATAATAATTAGATACATTGTATGCGATCGCTTATAATTATATTTAACATACTATGACAGTAGTAGATAATACGATTCTTATATTACGGGGCAATTGTAATTAACCAACCTTGCGAATGTCAGACTGCGTTCAACATCTGTGGCAATCAACAAAAATTGTCGCAAAGGGTCTCAGAAAATACATAAAACATACACGCTCCCAACCACAATTATATTGGCTAAAACTGGTTACCAGCTTGAACTGCATGTAATTCTCTACGTATGGTAAATACGAGTGAACAAAATGCATTCTTCAGTCATAACAAAAAAAAGTCGTTTAATCGTTTACACTTGATAGGTCACTAGGTAGATAAAAAGGCAGATCCCGAAAAAGATTTTGCCTCTCCACCCGCATCAAACCTTAACTAATTACATTCAATTTATAAGTCATTAAATGTACAGATGCGATCCCATAACAGTTTTATTACTAGTCAAGGAAAGGATATAAAAGGACACTGATAACTTGTTTAATAACATGTTTCAAGCTTTTAATCGTTGCTTCAAATCCACTATACGTTAGAAGCTATACTTAATTTTTAACAGTATATCAGTTACCGCACGCCGGATTCTCGACAAGTCGTCAGCCAGTACCCTACTTCAGTAATAGCTGCTGAGACAATCGAACAGCGAGAAAAGTTACGATATTTTAAGACAACTTACATTTATAACCGACTTCAAAAAAGAATTAGATTATATGTTCGAGTGTACGTATTTTTTATTTGAATACTAGCGGCCGTCCGACTTGATTCGTGTTGAACTATTATTTAAAATTTAACATTTTTCGCCTTGATGAGACATCATTAGGTTAACTGACATTTTATATAGCCTATCACCTGCACAATCACGTGTTCTCACTACATACCAATTTTCAAGTAGATCGGTCAAGCCGTTCTTGATCTACAGGCAGACAGATTGTCAAAAAATTTCAAAATGGTCAAATTGATATCAGTGTGCCATAAAACAAATATTTGTTATGAAATTTGACAAAAAATGCAATGTACAGATAGAGAGACTGACAGATTTTAATAGATAAATATTGTTGTGAATGCGGAGCAGTCTTTGAAGACTTTAGTTGGTTCATACGGGCATTTTGATTCTGGTAGGTAGTTAACAGTATAATTAACTGAGGATCAGATTACGATGGAAAATCCATTTGTGGACTGTAGATTGCGTATGAAAGAACAAGAAATAAAAAGTTGTTCGGAGGTTTGGCGAGCACACTAACCTGGTCTGCACTCGTATTAACTGCGTCGACGGTTAGGCTGCTGCTTGTCTCCAATCTCGCTATATTAACTTCTCCTTGGATGGTATGCCGTTGAGATTTACTGTTACACTTCACAGTACATTACTTTTATTAGCGGGAATGCGGTGATATTTAATTGAACGCGAATGCTTTGTGCGGTGCGGTTTATAATTGTTTGCGCAGATATATTATTATTTGTTAATAGGCGCGTATCGTATGCGAGATCGGCGGGAAGACTCCTTTTTCATTGTTTCTCATTTCAAACTCGACGGTGTGCGAATTAATCCGCTATATAAATACGAATTTACACTGATCACAGATATTGAGTCACAATGCCTTGACATGTGTTAGAATATATTTTGATACCGAGTTCGTATTTAGTGATAAGTGCCTTAACCAAACGAATGATAAAATTCACATATTTATTTTGAAATTAATTTCATTCATAAATAAATATATAGGCTAAACTAGCGATAGTGTATAACATCATCGATCCAAACCAAAATCACTGGAAAGCAAATCACCTCAAAATACCTTATATGCTGCTACATGCTGAAATGTTTGTAGTCGAAATGAAAATTTGAAAAAAGTTTTGTCTTACAGAAGTCACGATGATCAAATAATCAAGTTTCCCCTTTTGGTTGTTGTGGGCTTCGATCATAAAAAACAAATTATTCTATTAACTTTATATTTATATCGATCCTCTTGATAATATGTTATGCTACGCCAATCTCATATTAAGTCATATCGACCAGCCATCACCAGAAATAAACTCTATTTTATCTTTATAATATCGTAAAGCGCTAAGTGCTCAACACGCCAATCTGTCTGAATCAACGTGCGCTAAGCACCTTGACAATTAGCTTCGACGTTGAAAAATATATCCCCGGTGGAGATCCCACGTTATAATGAAGTGTTACAATAAAATTTTATTACATATGTTTTTTTATTCTCTTCCATATCTACAAACGACAATAATTTGGATAGTATTACAATGAAATACAATTTGAATTAATTTATCCGTCATTAATCACTCATTTCGCCTACAAAAAAAATACTGTTTCATGTAGGTTTTTTAAATATATAATTTACTTATATACATTTTCAGCTAAGCATTATCATTCCTAAGCATACCACTAACAAAATATGTATAAATGAAATTAAAGCTAAGTTTAGTTACTTCAATTAAACAGAAAGAAGCGCAAAGGTTTTCCTCAATTTTTCTACATTTTCTTGATCTTCAAAAGTTTTTTAAATTAATATCATTCAATTTCAATTCTATAAGAAACTTAACGCTAAATCACATTTTATGTATGTAGAGGTATCAAAAACAGGAATGGCAGTAGTGTATTATATACATTTTAGATAAAAAGATCTTGATGCAACGAAACGGGTAACATTTTTTTTATGGTAATAGCCGACAAACGGACAGACGAGCCACCTGATGGTAAGTGGTCACCGCCGCCCATGGACATCAGCAAAACCAAAGATATCACTGATGCCTTGCCGACCAGGAAATGAGAAGAAGGTAAAAAAGAAAACATAACAAGCATGCAAGAACCATGTAAGCAACATTGAATGCAGTCCGGATAATATGTTTAGCTACTTGTATGTGCTGGGGGATTTTTAAATGATATAACCGACAATCCCCACAACCTTCGCAGAGAGACGGTTAAGTATTCGTTATATAATACCCACGGGCTTAACTTATTCAACAATAACCGTTATCCACTTAATTTATTTAATTATCGCCGGGTATTTCATAACTAACTTTAATTGGTTTTTACTTCTCACTTCAAATTGTCTCAATTTGGTGTTGACAGAAGTGGGATGAGAAGCTAAACTTCAGAACTTGCGGGTGTTTTGATAATTGAATGCTAAAAGGGCAGCCAGTTTTATTGTTGTGATAAGTGGGCACTCAGAAGCCGCAATCATGCTGAATGAAACAACGGTTCTTCTACTACCCTTATTTTATATTGTACTTTCTTCAAGTTAAAACGTTTACTCCTGTTCTTATGAAACAAGGGTAAGTATATAAGTACTTTATTTTCTTTTCAATAGGTTTAACGTGTTAGGGAACCGCATTATTCTAGCTATTTTTGACTCCTTTAAAACTTTTGAATTGTGGATATATCTAAACTACATGTGTAATCTTCAAAAAATTTCAAGCGTAATATAAACTTGTCCTTACATTTGCTTTCAGAAACATAATTTTTATATTTAAAAAAATTTAACAAAGTATATCTACATTAAAATTGTCATAATATATTTAATATATAGATTTGGCCCTATTATTCTTATTATAAGTCTAATGAACTTTGGTTAAAAATAGAAAACTTAAAAGGCTTCTTATTATGTTAGTGAAATTTACCCATTACATTAACAGAAGAGACAGCAGTCATACAACCAAAGTCAGCAATGTGACAATTATGCTTTATGTTGATGACAATGTTAATAAAATATTAGCTGATGGTCAAATCATGTAATATAAATGAAAATATGCGGCCTTGTTTTTATATATTATCGCCTGAGGCCTCGTAACTTTTACATGACCAAATAATAGCGATGTTTGCAAAGTCAGCAACATAATTATGAATTATTATCCTTTGTTAATCTTGAATAACGTCGGAAGAGCAGTGCATTTAGCTTCATCATTACAAATCATATCATCTTTCACAGTGTGATGGTTCAGTACATAGTCTGCAACGCTGGGCAAGTGTGGGTTACCAGTCTTCACATACTTTTGAAAACATTATGGATGACTTACAAATATGCGGGTTATTGATTTGTAATATGCTCAAAATAAAAAAAATTAGAGGTGCGTGCAGGATTCGACCTCGTATATATCGTGCAGGAGACCTTTTTTCAAACCACTAGGCTATCACTGATATTATGCATTTAAATAAAACATACATATAAGATGCCTTAATGCCTGGCTTAGTACCTTGAAAGTGTATTCCAACCGGATTTCAAGAAATATTTCTCTACGGAAACTACACCATATATACTCCTGTAATCTTATTATCTTATAGTACATTCTAGTTTTGAAAGGTCTATTTCTCGGTCCTTAGCTTAGAAGGATGTAAATCCAAATTCTCCACATATAGAAATATTTTTCGAAGTTACGCGTATTCATAATCATATGTTTCGATGAAAATTCTCCGTATAGTTCTTAAAGTTATAAGTGTACATTCTATAAGTTTACTACACAAGATATAGCACTAAATTAACTTTAATTATGGAAGTTAAGAAGTAAAATAAAAAAAATTATTAATTAAACGCATAAAGGATTTTATTTTAAGTTATAGGTTGTAACATCGTAACAAATTGGTTTCAGGATACAAAAGTTAAATGGTTGTCATTAAATTGTATGCCTGGACACCACTTGGTGGATTTTATTAAAAATTTCAGTCAACATAAAAAGTTTGTCAATTTATAAATGATTCTGTGTCATAGTAGATTGGAGTCGAACATTGACCAAGTATCATCTCAGATGGCACACGTGACACACGCTAACACGGGCGATATCATTTGAAGCAACTTTTTGCACCGTTTTTTGGACGAAGTTTAATAAATATCATCACCATTACAAAAGTAATTTGTCGTTAAGTAGGTATGTGTGATATAAGAAATTAGAAGTTTAAATAGCAATAAATATGTATAGGTTATTCATTAGTTTATATATCTGGACAAGTATCGATGCCTTCTTTGAAATTCGCCAACTAAATATACCCATTGAAATTTAATTGATATTTGGCTCTTTTTGCCATTAGGATTAAAGTATGCTGTTAACCTATACTTGGCTATGTATGTCATTAAGAGTGTTTTTAACCTATACTTGACCGTGTATACCATTAGGAGTTATGTGTTCTTAACCAATACAGGGCTGTGTATGCCATTCGGAACTATGTATGTTCCTAACAACTGTGAATGTTTCAAATCTGTACTTTGTTATGTACCCCATCAGATATTATGTGTGTTCTTCAAAAATACTATGTAGACATTAGTGGTAATGATTTTTAGTCAGTCAGTAGTTGTGCCAGTTAAAGTGGGTCAATATAAAATTTTATGAAAATTAATCATTAAGTTCGTGGTATTCTTCCGACACTTTCTGATGACGGATAAAAATAATCGAGAATTATCACTCCATATGTGGATTGCTTCCGCGACACGTTGATGCCTTCCCGTCTTGGTATAGGCTAGTTATGGTTCCCTCAAGAGAACACACAATTGAATCACATTCCAATTAATCTTTGTGGCAATGAGTGCTTTATTTCCTTAGATCTCGCTTCAGATTACTATCAAGCACCAGCAGCAAAATCAAAATCAACAGTTGACTGCATTTGTAACAATCGACGGGCATTTCAAAATCAAAAGAATCGCTTTGGGGTTAGTCAATGCACCAACAGTATTTCTAAGGGTCTTAAATATTATAGATGGATCAAAAAGAAATAAAACTACTATGTATTTTTATAATGAAAAATTGGTACAATAGATAGATATAGAACAGGGATTCAGTAATCTTGAAGGCATTTTGAAACTGTTGAGGAACACTGGATCTATGTTATAATGTAATAAACGAGTCCTGGCTTCAGTCTTGGCCGGCAATGTGTTCTTGAAGTGGACGTGCAAAAGTGATGCTGACCAGTTACCGCCAGGTAGAATACTGGTTTTTACTATAAAATCTATCTAAATACAAATTCGTCAAAATTTATGATTAATCCGCTCACATTTGATTAAAAATGTAATCAAGCGACATTTATTTTTAAATGGTAATGTCGTCATCTCATTCAATGTCAGCCATATTTTTTTTTAATATATGAACGTGGGTCGTGAGAATGTCCGCTAAAAGTAGTTTTTTTCTCGTTTCCTCATCAACGTATTTGTAAAGATTTTTATCATCTTCCCGTGACAGACTGCAGCATTGAATACTTGTAACTGATATTGCCTTAAGCAGGCCATCCGTCTAAGTCGCCATACGCTAAGCACCATGATAGTATTTGGCACGACATTGATAAATCTCTTTTCGGCTCCAATAACCGTCTCTCATGATTAGGTTCAAACTACTCACTTGCTTCTTTAACAGGGTATCAAATGAAACTGTATTTACACCTGTTTTATTATTTTGGTTTTAGCCCTCGAAGTAGAAAAGGATGTGTTTGAAGCAAAGGCGGTCGCTGCCAAAGATTTTGAAGGGTGACTGTGATTATTGATTCATTATTATCATGAATAGTAAGTTAGTCAAGTAAATTAGATTTTTATTGACCGAAAACATTACAAAGCATTTTATGATTTAAACAAAAAGTTTTGAAATTTTCGTAAATATTCCGTATGATATCTATGTCTTTAGGAAGTCATGACCTCTAGGTCTTCTCCCTCTAGGACTACGGCTGGTTCGAAGCATATTATCTGGGCTGTTTTACGTGATTGGTATTTGCTTGAAAGTTCTAGCAAGATTGTACATTTAACTAAAATCAGATCTTAACTTTATTATCCATACCAACTCCAACTCCGTCAGAAGCGACTTGCTATAAGTTATATCACGGATGTGAAAAACTCATTATTTATTGAGGATTTCGTTATTTCACAACCATGTGTACAAATAAAACTAATTTTGACTTTGTAACAGCTTTCCTTAATTGTACTTTTCAAATTACAATCGTTCGTTAAGCAAACTTTTCATTTATTAACAGTTTCGTAATTTGATAATTAATACATTACACAATTAACCAATTAAGTTTTGAGCTATATTTGAGCTATATGAATGTAACTATTTTTAATATATATCAATGATCTTCCTTATTTCACTAGGGACTTGTGTAAAACTGTATTGTTTGCTGAAGACACCTCGTTACTTTTTAAAGTAGATAGGAAAAAACGATGTTTTGACGATGTAAATAATGCTGTTTCGCAAGTGTTACACTGGTTTACATGTGTTACCTTGTGTTAAACCTTAAAAGAACGAAATGTCTTACAATCTTGTCTGGGAAACTTAGCTTTGCTGCCTACGCCGTTAAGAAAGTGAGGCTCTTAACGGCCGTAGAAACAGCGAGATTAGTTTATTTTAGCTACTTTCACAGTGTGATGTCGTATGGTCTGTTGTTGTGGGGCTCAG
>DWPT01002896.1:0-15332 GCA_018251895.1 Agathymus mariae mariae | reverse complement strand
GCGATGGCGTAGTTTGACGTTCGAAAAGTGTTTGTAAAAACCAACTTCGAATAAAATATTATTTCATTTCATTTCATCTCGACTACCTTTGAGGTTTCCTGAGGAGAGCGATGGTTTGTTTCGGTTAAGGTTTCTTCCCACACAGGTGCCCCATTCAGGGCCATGGATCGTACCACAACTAAGGGCGGCGGCCGCTCTCTGTTGGCACCCCGATATTGGGCAGTAGCGGCTTTAGTGCAGTTACCGCGTGCGTTAATTGGGGAGCTAATCGAATAAAATGCTCGCTGAAGTTCCAGCGGCTATCGAGGACGAATTCCAAATACCTCAAAATTGGCCCGACCTCCACTTGAGTTCCACCGATAAGGATTCGCGACCCGCGCGGCGGCGCTATCTTGAGCCCGCGGAAACACAGGAGCTCTCTATATCCTTTCGACTACAATTGCCACTGAGTCGGTGACAAAGTGACATAACCTACGTTCTAACTCCTAACCTAACCTAACCTAACCCAGTCAACTCAATAAGGAGTGCTATTGGAATGATATCCCTTTTTAATGTTATGTTATATTGCAACGATAGTGCTCTTTCGAGTAGTTATTAATCGTTGTATTGTAAAACAATACAACGACCCCGTGCAATAAAATGATAATGGCAAAAGGTAAATTTTACAACACATATATATATCTTTATATCCATTATAATGGTAAATTTGTTGCTTTATATTATAATTTAACTGATTTTTATAACAAAATGTGTAATAAATACAGTTAATGTTACATATATTTGGTAAAAATATTTAAATTACGATATATTAACTTAAATCTAAAAAGAAGTACCTATATCTAATCCGACCCGTAGGAATTTCATATATGAGTATGAAATATACGTAGCACAGGCAAGTTATTGCTCGATTTGATTCGTCAGAATCATGGAACGGTTGGTATTCAATAATATTTCCAAACGGTAGCTGAATCTACATCCACACTAATAATAGTATATTATAATAATGTGCCGATTCGGCACATTAAATATGTTTTGTAATATTTTGTTTCTGTCTGTCTCACCACGTGACACATTAAAAACTTAGATAATCGGTCATAATTAAGGAATTTAAGGATACTTTCGTCCGGAGAATGGATCTATTCACGCTGAGTAGGAAATAATAGTTATGGATATTATATTCAGAGGGCAGTTAATGAGTTTACGCTTTACTTTATGCTGCAGCCACTACAATAAATAAGTAGGTCTCTAATTTGTAGAACTGACAGAAACCATTCTTAAAACAACGCAGGTGCTTTTGTAAACGTGACGTTTAGCTATTCCTAAGAGAAGCGAGGATGGGTTACTAGTATTACATGAAATGTGACTGTGAATATTATGAAATGGAAGATCATTTAATGATATTGTAAATTCTATGACTAGACCACGACAGACACATTATTTGTTTAAATTAAAATACTCAATTATTGAGCAGAGATTAAAAACTAAGTTAATTTACTTATTTTATAAATGTGGAGTCGTATTTTTTTTTTGGAGTTATTTTTGTCACCTCACTTTTTTTTGTTATATCTTCAGTCATCCATTTTAAAGTATTTAGTTTACTTGTAATTTAAAGGAGTGTAGGTTAAAAAATCTTCTTTTCCATATTTCTACACATATTTTTATTTTCTGTCAAAACTATGTGAAACGTAACCGATGTCTTTCTGAAACTTAATTTATTACGAACTAAGAGAAAAGACAGGTAAGAGACTACAGGCAACGCTGAGGGTCATGTTCGGTCATACTGCGGCGCGACGGGAGAAAATCAATAAGCCACCTTTATCCCCTTCTCCCCTTGCTTATAGTAGGATGCACTTTGCAAGTTACGCTTCACTCGTTCGGTATAGTCTACTATAATATAGGTGGCGATATTCGTCTGAATTTTCAAGGTGATACTTTTACAGATATTGTCGTAACCATATCGTATTTGTTAATGAGTTTTAATATTCGTAAAGGATTTTTTACAGTACTTAATTTAATAGAAACAGTTATGTTATTTGGTTATAGATACCCCAATGGTATTCATCACTAAATCTTCAGGTGGAGACACGTTTAAGGGACTCATTATTATCTTGAGTAGTCGGTTGTTCTAAATTTTTAGTATCTAAGCACGTGTATATCTGCCCTGATCACTATTGTTACAATTTAGTATTAACTCAAGGCCATTCCCAAAATTTATACTAGAACATTCCTGGCTTTGGTAGCTGCCTAACGCCACACTGCTAAGGGTTACATCGCAGCACGGGGATATGGATAAAATACGGGAAATTGACAACCTTTGAGATACTTTCATTTTTATTGTTGATTGGTTTTGAAGCTAAAAAAGGAGTGTAATAATTGTAATTATTGTAATTGTACTAATCATCGATTAATTAATAATTGATTGGGGGCAATTTGTCAATGACAGCTCCAGTGGTCATGTACCTCGGCTTTAGGTGTGCTCACAGGCTGCGAACGGGAGCGAGAGGTAGGACTAATTTTTTTAGCTTTTATATTTTTATTTCTTTTTTGTTGTCATGGTGATACTTACCAATAAACAAACAACTAATATACATACAATAATTGATTATATTGCAAATTAAATATAAGCTTAATGAGAGAAAACATCACGAGGAAACCTTCATACCACCTGAGACTTCACCATAACGATCCTACGTATTAATAAAATATTGGTGATGCATAGATAACCCCTTCCTTTAAGAAGTCTGTTGAAAATAATATTTCCTAATATCTCCTCCATAGTTAATAATTATTGTAAATGAAATCTTCTGTAATGCAACTATATGACTAAACTATATAAACTTTTGAAATTTAGACTCGTATTGTGGGGCTACTAAATTATCAAGCA
Source organism: Agathymus mariae mariae (assembly GCA_018251895.1). Lineage (NCBI taxonomy): Eukaryota > Metazoa > Arthropoda > Insecta > Lepidoptera > Hesperiidae > Agathymus > Agathymus mariae. The sequence goes on along the minus strand of DWPT01002896.1, from coordinate 12,448 downwards.
CAATTTAGTCACATAATCTGTATGTAGAACTTGTAGAGAACACTCGCTAATAACGGAGAATCTACATATTGATTAAAATAGAATTAATAAAAAAGTAAACAAAAGTGACTTGTAAATATTTACAATTATTCTATAGCGAGCAAAACAAATTATTTGAAAGTCAATGAATTGACATGATTATAATGAATGCATTTATTCCTCAGTATAAACGTTGATTAATTCATGTTTCATGAATAAGATTTTTTGGAGCTTGTAGAGCTAGTTTGATCTTTTGACTAAAACAGCCTGTAATTTCCGAAAACATTTTATCTATTTCAGTACCAAGTGTACGTTGCTGGTTTTACAGTCCTCCGAATTACCCTTCTGTGTATCCATTCTATGTGACCTCGCCTTTGACTTTCATACATTATGATTCATGAGATCCGCGGTATTATTTTTTCACTGAATATATTACGAAGATCTAAAAGCCTGTTTCTGAGACTTTATTTTTTGTAGCTACTTTTTATAAATTTAATTCTTTTAGTATAAGTTTGTAGTACCTGCTATATATTATATTTAAAGGGGCTCGAGTGTTAATTAATACCAGGTTGCTAGGTCTCTTCATGAAAATTATCACTTTAGGTATTAGTGCAAAAAAAAAACATGATGACGCTGTAGCAATCGCAGGTAAAACAGTATAAATGTTTTAACTGGCTAAGAGGCAGGTATCATTGTGTATTCCTGGCGTAACGACCCTGGTATTGCAGGCTGAATGACCTCTAACACAAGGTGTTTAGGTCGAGGTCGCACAGCTGACCCCGACTGTTTCCCGAGAGCATTTTACACGCTAACATCAATGCAGAATATTTCGCTCAACTTCACCCATTTGGCTCGTGCCACGAAACTAGACACGTTGATTGAGATTAATTATTTCACTTACCATTGAAACATTTACTTCTCAGTGAGTTTCTAATAACAGCGGGAGGTCGATAATATTACCTTTTCTTAATTTAATTTAAAGTTCAATAGCTTATTGTCTTCTACTATGAACAAATAAAATCCGAGCTTCGGAATTTTCCTTGAATAGGCCATTACGGAAAATCCTCCGTATAATAATTTAATATTCGAAGCCCGTTTCTAGAAGATCATATACCTTTTAGAATGTCTCAACTTCGCCAGTAAACTAAAATAGAACCATTATTTATTGGAATATCAAAGTAATGTTTATATACTTAATAACATCTAAATTAATGTTTTTTTATTCGCCAAAATGATGGAAATTACTTAGTATTATTAAACACAAAATTAACAGATCAAATAAATGAAATCCCAAAAAGTCCCGAAAATAGTGATTGTTGATATCGTATTAGAGTTTGGGTATCAATGTGATATTTCATATAACATACAATCACGTACAGCGCATTGTATAATAGTATATAGATATAACTTTTCAAAAAGAAGGAAGCGGGTAACCTTTTTGATAAAGGATTCTTGAAAATAAAAAAATGTGACGTCACAGGAAATGTTATAGTAATTCTTCTTGAAAGTATGTAATTACATTTGACATTAAATTGAAACTAAATTTATTTAATTAATTTTTTTATACAATACCATCTTTTCGCTTCTCATAAAATATTACTATGTTACATTTTATTTTAGTTTACACATACTATGTGATCCCAAAATCCTTGACGGGTAAGCAGATAATAGTGCACTCAGGGTCCTGACTCTGGAATCTTGACGATGTAAAAGTATTATGTTACGAAAACTTTACAATGTTTTTGCATGTATTACGAGTACTATGATAATATATAGAAGTACTTAGTTAAATAATGTTAGTTTCAACTTAATGCTGCTAAGTAGTATCTTTATAGCTGTGTCAAGAGTAGTTAATGTTATAGTAGATAGTTATAGAATGATTGTTTTAGGTGTAGATAGGTGTTTGATTAACTCATTTTTTGATAGTGTATTTGTGCATTTCATTGTGTATTTTCAATGTGTTGGGTCACATAAATAGGTACAACTCAGGAAAATTCTTTCTAGATAGAAATTCTCTACCTTATGTTGGTATCGTTGCAATAGTCTTAATAAATTTAATATTACAAAACATAAAATTCATTCGTAAAAGACTGAATCACAAATCAATAAAAAACGTCCCAAAAACCACTTAATTTGCTGACAATCAAATGTATACAACTTGTAAAATTTGGTATTTTTTAGTTAAATTAATTATAATTCTACCAATACTTATTGTTGCTATTGTCATCTAATATCTGTGCAAGATTCCACATTGAGCACACAAATTCCATTATTGTCATGAATAGATTCAAGCGTTTTAGTTTAATTATTTACGTCTTGGTTAAAGGCATAACATAAATGAAGCAAAATGTCTCAAAAAACCTAGACAATTCCTTAAATTGATTTGATTTCTTTCTTGTTTATGTAACCTTTTAAGTAAGGAAAAAATAGGCCCGGAAGCTACTTATACAAGCTAAACTTTAGCCTAAGAAATAAAAAATGTACATATGAATACATATATATATATGATTAAATTGCTATACAGTTCCGATAAAAAAAGGATGATATTGTAATGTAAGACGAGTCAATCTTGCTTCTCTTGCTCCACTATGTGGGTGGCGCTGTTCTCCGGCGTATAATTAGCTACCCGAGCTGGCGATTTAGGTCACTGAGACAGTACAATTTTAGCCGACGTACCAAATCAATTTGAATGTGAAATATTTGTTATTGCCTACTAATACCGTGGTCTGATCTAAATTTAGATCATTTTTATAATTCATTGAGTAGATTGTTGGCGATAAATGAAATGCAAACATGCCATTGGAAGTTAAATTATTTAAATGATATTTATAATTTTGGTCTGTCCAAGTACTTATGTGGTTGTTTGGCTATGATGTAGCATGGTTGTGATACGTCTGAATTAGACATTAGGCAAAAAAGTAAATGGATCACAGGACTGGGTCAAAAGGTTGGTTCACAGAACGATAAATCTGTCGATACTGCCACTTTCGCGTAAGTAGTATCGGCCTCAATATCAGAGTTTGTAATAAATAATAAATTAGTGCTACATTATAAACAATTTATGCAAATAGCTGTACAGTGAGAATGATGACATTACATGAAGAAAAAATATTAAGCCCCTTATTCTCTTTTTTTGTCTACCGATTTTAATTTTTTGGTTCACAATTTTGGACAAATTTTAGCGTTAACAATAAAAAAAAATAGGAAATAGAAACTTATTTATTAATTATGATCGATTTTCAACCATCACACGAAGAATAAAGTAGAATAAATAAATATAAGAACAATTATTTTAGAATTTTTTTATTAAAATTAAAAACAATTAGCATACATATTTTACAAAACAACTTCACACAAAAAGACAAATATTAACATTGGCAGAATATGTCGTTCTAACTCGTTTAAATGCACATCGCAACTGCATCTACTAGCCTCAAGCTCATCAACTTCACATCCAATAACTCAACCGACTGTGTTTTAACACGTTCTTGTAGCTACTGTTCATGTTGTCAGGCGCGTCATTTATAAAGACAAACCGAGTATTTTTTTAAGTCACTTTCGACCATCTTAGTTTGAATCCGCATATTTCAAAAGTTACAACACCACGCTAAAAGTGTCTATCATAATTCGATTGCAGGTCTTTTGTAAGCAAAACATTAAATCATTCTAATGTCAAAGGTTACATACACCTGGCAACAAAGCCAGAGCTAACACATCCCTGCGCGCCTACTGTTGTATCTAAAGCCTGTCGACGTTATGTAATACATTATCTATATTTATACACAAAGCACACGTGGACAAAGATATTCTTTTCATACATTACTTTTACAGCTCTACAATAATAATTGAGGTTATGATTAATAATATTATTAAATATAACGCATAATCATTTTATTGAGATACAAACACCAATGTAAGTTTATAGAGAAGAAGAAATTCACGTCGACACGTATAATTAGTTTTACACATTTAATTCTCTCTAATAATTACTACACACATTTAATTATCTTAGACTTGTGTAAGAATTTATTGCCATTTTGATGATTGATTTTATGAATAGTTACAGAGTTTGGAAATATTAATTTCCGCATCGACGGATTCGACGGAGAAATCGAGCAATGAAAAACGCATTTTACTTGATTGATAGCGAGCGCGTGCTCCTGACGTTTCAATGATTTTTTTAATTAAAAGGCAACATTAATACCTTAATTAAAAGGCAACATTAATACCTTAATCTCAATCTTTGCTTTCCTGTTCTATGTCCGACTTTAAAAAATATTCGACAACATATTTATAATGATATTAAACGTCTCAGAACTTTCAAATTCTCTACAATCATTCCTTAAAACTATCATAAAGTTGACGATTGTCCTTTCATTCCTTTATTATTATAAAATACACGTTAGATTTTTTTCTAAACTCGGACGTAACAATAAATGGTTTGAGCTTTAGAAAATTTATAAATGATATTATATTATATGATTTTATATTTATAGTAACGTTTTAATTTAATAGTGAGCGATTCTAAAATAATTCTAACATAGAAACCGAGATTTTTTAATAACTGAGTCTATTGTTTGGTGCAAAAGTATTTGCAACGATTATAACTAAAACCACATTTTCTTAATGTACCTAGATCTTTGGTAGAGTTGATTTAATATGAATCAAGCATACTTGTATTGAACTTTCAGCAAATAGTCAATATTGAGGCTACGTGATACCGCTCCGCCGCGTTGTACATCTAAATGATGTACAACTTCAAGCAACTGAAGCTTCAAAAGATAATATCCCGAAAATCATAAATTATCCTAATAATCTATTTGTGTATGTGTATTTTAGAATTGATCTTTTTCTGTTAAACTTAGTAATAGGTTTGAGGCGGTTTAATTGTCCTTTGGATATTACCGTCAACAGCGATATATATTTAGTTATGTGCTTATTATTCAAAGATAAATAACGACCAGCCATGCGACTGTTTTCTACTATATATGTCATGGCATGTATTATATTGTCATCTTGGCGAAAAAAGAACATAAAATCGTTTAAAAAGGTTTTGGGAAAACCATATCTTGATAGAACCAAGTATGCCTCAAATATTAATATTTGATTTATATCATATGAATGCAAGCTTTGGTGACAACTATAACATTTAATATATAGCCAGTAACAAGGGAAATACTGACGATTAGGCTTACGGGACCATTTACGTGAATACCATTTTTTTCTTTATTTAAAGATATTAATGAAATATTCATATCGTGCTGTGACTCTGTGCTTTCTGAACTTTATGTAATTAAGAAATGTCAGCGGTAGTGTACACAACATTTACAAGAAATGATCTCCCGTCTAGATAATGTTTGACGACGGGTTACTCAAATTAAATATTTAATGTTTAGTGACCTTTGTACGATACATCTGTTATTTTCAACTATTAGGTTCATTGGGTATAGAAATACTATATAGTATGTTATATTTTAATATTTTCACCCAGTAATATGATATGAGCGAAGTTTGACAAAAACATGTTTGAGTGGGGATGGGACATAAATTAATAAAATTGTTTAATTTATAAGATTTATATGCAATTTATGACTAGAAGCTTTTGATAAAGTGTGGTTGTCCAATTACATAACGAAATTTTAGTTCATATCTTATTACGCATACAAAATCTTTAAGTTGTTGTTTGTATATGTTAAGCATTCTATGCCAAAGCCATTTAAAAGCCGCGCTCGAAGTAATAGACTTTGAGCATAGCCTGGAGAACTAATTCCAAAGATAGCGTTCATAACGAGATGGTACGGCAAAGGCAAATGACATGTATTGTTTCAGTTTTGATTAGTCTGTATACAGCCCTTCGTAGAGCGAGCGAGGCAAATGTTCAGCCAACAAAGACTTGAGTTTTTCCCGCGGAGAGACCGGCGTGTAGCGCGCGAGTGGAAAAGTACGCGTCACGCCGTCACTAAGCGCTCGTGTCACCGCCGTCAGGTCAGCGTCCTTAGTAATAACAAGAGGTTGTACATAAACACAAATAAATGGGCATATAATATCCATGTAGATTATTAAGTTATTTATTATATTGTTATATACAAAACCAAAATTCCCCATTATCCAAAACTTTTATATTTAAGCACAAATAAGTTATGCAATACTTAATGCATTAGTTAATGCATAATTTTTCCGTTTAAATTTCATGTAGGAAATCACTAAAGCCTAACAACTAAACAATATTTCATAAGAAATAAATTTGCGCACTTTTTGAGATACCTAATCTGATGAAAATAAAGTTCACCTAAAGAATATGGTCAGATTATTGTGATACCAAAAGATCACCTCACTTATGGGTATTATGAAAAGTCTCATCCCTTTTTCTTCGTGTCAAGTACAAATACTTTTCATACCAATTTCAAATAATGTCCTGTATTTGAAATTAAACTAACAATATAGTACCTACTGAACCTTCAACTCAACATAATTAAAATTGCGAAGCACTTACGGCACTCTTGGTATATTTCTCGAGACTGCGCAGCGCTTGTTCGAAGTAATCCTCTCCGTAGGCGCCCTTTTGTTCATCACTTAGTCTCTTCCACATGTCGCGGGCCTGTTCTAGAAGCTTTTCCTCCGATAACCAGGCACTACCGGTTGTATATTCACCGGCAGCAACAACCACCTTTAATAAATTTGTGAAGAAAAAAGTCAAGTCTGTGTAAGAGTGTAATTTCAACATCATTTTTCTTGATGAAAGAATAATTTGCTTTGAAATTAAAAGAAAAGCGATTTAATAATGCCGTGACAATGACTGGCATAAGACAGGCTAATCTAATTAGGAGCTAGCTTATAGCTACTGGCAGTAGTAAGACTAATAGAGGTGTAACACAAGAAAAAATGTGCTCACAGCTGTCGACATTAGTGATTGCTATTAATTTTAAAGGTATTAAATTATATGTGAACTTGCAAATACCCTCATTATTGTTTAGAAACAAAAAATGTCTGACAATCAAAAAATAGTACTGAAGAGATTCATGGTAAAGAGAAAGATGTGGCTATTTGGCCAAGTCAAAATTAACGTTACATTAACCTTCGTAAATTTGAGCAAAGATTCTTTGATGTTGTGCTATCAAGATCGAGTTTTTTGTTATTATTAAACTTGGTCTTTTTTAATACTTACGAACAACATACGTTATAATGCGCAAATACCGCATAAGGAATTCAATCAATATTGGTGAGTTTCAAATGTTCTTTGACATGATGATTATATAAAAAAAACTAATAATGCAGTTGCCTTTTAACGCCAGAAGAGAATTTGCAGATATAGGGTTCTTTGATTATTTGATACATCGTCCAAGTCAAACCATTCGAGACGCCTGGCTTATTAAGGATGTCATAGTTAGCAAGCTGGAAGAAATGGGTCGTCCGAGCCTCACAACAGTAACGGCTGGATCGCCCAGTTCAAATTTGAATATTATCAGGCTTTACTGTGTCGATACAATCACCCAGTTCATGTTAATCAACTACGATGGTTATGTTCATTTTTTTGTGCTTTGATTGACGTCAGGATGAACTAACGTTTTTGTTAATCCCCAAATGTATAATGAAATTGCGCGCATGAAAATGTGCGCATGTCAATATGGCAATGTTCGCACTGCATGTCGGCACCACCCTCTTTGTTGGCAAGCAGCGGATGGAACGGGTAAACCTCCGCCACCACGGGTCACTCGATCGTCGGCGGTTGCGCGGTGCATATGTCGCATCGTCATAATATTGACGGTTTTATTTTAATTCAGGCATATCGCATACAGTCTTATTTTTCAGAATATCACCTCTCGGCTTATATTATGTTGTATTACGTTACAGAAGTGCTGAATTTATTATTATTTATTTTCCAATTTCTTATTTATTTTGCTTTGTTGGAATGGATATTGGAACCTAGAATATATTAAAGCCAAAATATAGAATAATCTAAATATCTTATTTCTTATTGCTATTTTACCATTCGTTGGTGTTATAACATGATTAATTGTGATAATTAGCATGACGTACATACATTATTCAAAAGAAAACCGTATAAAATGAAAAACAAAAATTACCAACCTTTACGCTTTATGATATACACCTAAAGGCAACGTTACCTCACGAATAACCTTTGATGTGATAATTACTTTTTTTGACATAATAAGCATTGCCGACTTAACAGTGCTCGCTCAGAATTTTTAATGAAGTTTGAAAAGAACACGTTTGATAGTGAAGACATTGAATATTTCTTAACAAATATTACGAGTTCCATTAGAAATCAGGTTCTAATCCAAAAACAGAATATACTAATATTGCCTTTGAATTTGTATCAAAAATTGTAAATTAGAATTAACATTAATTACACGCAGTAAAAGTCAGTCATAAAACCTTAACTCATACTAAACATTTGCTTAAATTTATGCCAGCGAATTTAAATATTTATAACTTCGCAAAAATGCTGACATGTTCTATGAAGAGATCATTCAACTGCAAAATAGGATGATTCCAAAGTTCACTAAATTTATCATCCTGTTTATAGTCTCGTCTAGAATCCTCTATAGTAAGCGGTATCCATCTGCTTACGGTCGACAATTTTTATTCATATTTATTATTACAACCCACAGCTGTCCCATAGCTGGGCTCAAGTCTCCTAACAGTATTTGATGAGTAAAACCTACCACTAGTTAGATTTCTCACGCCGTTGAGGCAATGTTCTCCTGCACCGAAGTATGTGATCATTAATTTGTATTATGTAGCCCAGTAGTTTGAACGTTGATCTTCCGCTAGGCTAACTCGATTTCAAATCCTGAACGCACCTATAATTTTTCTAATTATCGGCGTATTACAAATGTATTATCCCTTGCTACGTCAAAGGAAAACATAGAGAGGAAACTTGCGCAGCTGAAAGTTCTCCTTAATGTTTTCAAAGGTGTGTGAAGTCTGCCAACCGGCACTTGGCTAGCATGGTGGACAAAGACTAACCCCTCTTATTGTAAGAGGGGACCCGAGCCCATTAGTGGGACAATTTTAGGATGGAATGATAACGATGACGAATACATCGTTGAAACATTTGAGATCCATGTAGGATTTAATGATCATACAATTAGTCTTTTACTCTTAGGATAAAAAAGACAAACTTACAACATCAACGCCACGTGGTTTAAGCTCTCTACGGAGGCAAGCGGCGAGTGCATCGAGCGCTGCCAACGAGGCGGCGTGGACCCCACGTACAGGCGCTGCTACGTGAGTGAGGATAGATGAGGCCAATACTACGCGGCCGCGCGCTCTTCGCACTAGGGGCATCATGACTTGCACTAATCGAGCTGGGCCTGAAACATTGTGTACTATAACTATGCGATAAGTTATTGTGTTGACTGTTTGTATATAATAATTTGTATGAAGGCGCATCACAACGCGAACCAAGTTGGTCCACCCTGAGACGTTGTAAATGTCAGCTATGTTATACCCATTGTACCCGTTGACTTTCTTGTTGGTAGGAATAACGTGACTTATAGGCAGGTTGGCCTTGAAACGGACACGATATTATAAGATAAGCCATTGTGTCATTTATAATGTCTGATAAAAAGTTGAATAAAAAAAACTAAATCTTACATCAGCATTTGAGCCACAAAGTATAACTATAGTGGTACTAATAATTTACATTAACATCAAATTTGTAACTCTCTAGGTCTTTCTTTCTTTTTTTTTTACTAGCACTCAACAAATAAAGGTACATGTCATGTTTATCACACATATGATGGGTCAACATCTATGTTTTTGCTACATTTTTTCTTTTTCAGAAAATATCAAAGTAAGTCCGCGCGAAGTCCGAATAAATATTTTGTGATAGAGGTAAATAATATGAGTTTTTGCTCCGAAAACTAGGTCTTAAAAGATAAAGCACGAGTTTTTAAAGGCCTGATTAAATAAGTCAGCAACGATTTGTTTTGTGCGTTTTTAAATATACTGCACGAATAAATCTCCACCGTAATTTTATTGTTTTTCTTCAAGAGTAGCGAAGTATATATATATACATATATATATATACATATATATATATATATATATATAAATATACTATTATAAGCATTAGGCTTTTTAATTCCACTGTGTCGACCCAGAAACCTTGATTTTATACCAAGGTATATGAACTGTCCAATAAATGTCCCGGACTTAATTATCAAAACTATACCATATTCATACTAGATCATCTTGCTCATACACTGTCAGACTAAGTAAATGATTACGTATTCTTTATCTTTAAGATAAAAGAAACTCCTTAGTACACCTTTAAAGTTATGTTTAATAATAATAGAATACGTTTCTAATCTGCGCGAAACTAGTTGCGGAGTTATTATTTCTAGGCGTCTCTGTGATTTCCACATGTGCTACATACAGTTGCTTACAAAGAACCTCAAACCACAACCCTTTAACTAAAGTTAAACATACAGGGAAGTTATAACGTTTTATTAATAAATGTTTATTGATGTGGCGTCAGCATCATACGTAATAAAGGGCTTTGTCATTATAGGTTTTGGTGCGATAATGAGGTCCCTTTCTTTGCTTTTATAAAATCAGTTATATACTTACAACTTTTGAACTTTACTTTACGTGAACTTTACTTTTTACTTTTGAAAATAAATAGTGAGAAGCAATACATTTACCATATTTATAATCACTGTTTCGCAGGTGTTACTTCGGTTTACTTGGTTAGCGGTTATGATATTACATTTGAAAAAACAAATGTAATTCTAGTTACTAAATGTAAAACAGGCTTCTTTTCGAATTATTAAGAAAAATATAAATAAAAAAGCACTTTTACTATTTTACTATTAACTTTTCTTGGCCTGAGCATACACTCGTGTTTAAGGATTTAATTGAATTGGTATATTGCATTTTGATATTGTAAAATTAAGTGCGTATTACAAATAAATTATCATTTCTTTTGTTGAAGGATAACATCGTGAAAAGATCTGCATATCTGAGCATTATTCTTTAAGGTATGTGGAGTCAGTCAACCCGTCCTTGACCGGCGTGGCGGATTATGTAACCCACTCATTGTGAGTGAAGGCCCAAATCCAGCGGCAGGACAGCATGGGTTGTAACGACGATTAACGATGACGTTTACAATGGAGTTCCCATATTGTGTTGTCAACGAGATTAAATATCACCCCCTACACTGAGAAAAAAGTATTGAGAAAAAAGTCGTGCCGTATTGGGGCGGCCTAGAATACTCCCCCCAATCCCACGCTGCCAGAACAGGGTGTCGTAAGAGGCGACAGAAGCCAGCTTGCTTGGTGGTAGGGCTTTGCGTAAAGATTATATTATCAGTAATATTATTAAGGCCTTAAAGGTTTGATGTAATAATACTTAGATGTAGACATACGTTCTTATTTCTTAATAAAGCGATTAAGGTGACATGAGGTAGTTAGATGAATTCACTGAGGATATAATAAGCCAGATAATTTAACCAATTTTTTTCCCAATGTTTACTCATTACTCTTGTTTTGTTTTTTTTATAAGATATTACTATTTTTCATCTCTTCTTCAAGTCATTTCTGCTCTGGACTGTGGACTGTGGAATTGACAAATAACTCAATATCACGCCAACCGATTTCGATGATTCTTTTTTATTGGAAAGGATGTACTTCAAGGTTAGTTTGATGAGAGTTTGGTTATGTTCTGTTGTTTGTTTAGTTTGTTTCAAAATTATTTAAATTTGTCCCTTTTCTTGCTAGATCACCAGTTGAACGAACGAATCAGAACGAAGAAAAAATTTTGAGTGATGAGCTCATCGGCTCGACCAATCCCGAAGAGGCAGTATTTTTATTAATTTTGAGCCTACTAACGCCATCTATTGGCATATAGGTGGCAACTCTGAATACACTTGGTAATTTTCTGTCGATATTGAAACTAATTACCTTACTTATATGAAATTATGAAATGAAGTTGTGGCGCTTCACCTAAGCTTTAAAGCTTCACATTAAAACCTTCATATATAATCGAGAACACTGTGGTGGCTAATGTTTGATTATCATTTATTAAAGTGTTAGCAATCAGATAATAATCTTAAAATCATATTTTACTCATTACTTAGTGATTTGTTTTTCAATTTTCAAAATTGAATATCTTACATTCTTGGAAAAAAAAACAAAACGATAATTTAACAAGTATTTGTAATTTAACAATATTTAAACAAGTACTTTATTTATTTTTTTTGAAAATTAATAGTTACTCGAAAATGGTTTATATTTGGATAGGGGTCATAAGGGACAAATCACCTCCCCTACATCCCCCTAACGGATTGCCAACATATTTTCAGTCAACTGATATATAAAATAAATTAGCTGTGCCCGCGACTTCGTCCGCGTGAATTTTATAATAATTTTTAGAATTAGAATAGGAACAAACAGACAGACAA
>DWPT01002895.1:0-15334 GCA_018251895.1 Agathymus mariae mariae | reverse complement strand
TCTTTATCTGGTGTAGAGGTTAGCTAAGAACGTTTTTTACGATATTCCATTCGCAAGGGGAGTTGCGGGGGCGTTAATTTAAAAAATCCCATTTTCAAAATATAGCTCTTACAGATTTGCAACTTGGCCAGAATATTCTTTTTGGCATGTTAAAAATGACCAAAAACGGATTTCACAAAATTCCACCCCTAAAGGGTATTACGGGGGTGTTAACAATTAAAAAAATCAAACCTACAATCTATTGCTCTTACAGGTTTGAAACTTGGTAAAATTGTACTTTTAGCTATTTTTTGGTCAGCGAAGAACAAATTTTACGAAATTCGACCCACAGAGGGCAACGCATGGGCTTTGAAAATGAAAAAAAAAAATTCAAACTTACAATCTGTTGCTCCCTCAGGTTTGAAACTTAGCAAAATTGATTTTTTTGCTATTCTGAATTCAATCATACACGAATTTTACGAAATTCCACCCACAAAGGGCAGTGCGTGGGTGTTGAAAATAAAAAAAATTCAAACTTACAATATTTATTAATTACTCAATTTCTAATTGGTTATTTATATATCTCAAAGTTTAGATTTATTTTATTTTGTAAACACTTTTATTAATTTAATTGTAAATAATATTATTTTTTTGGTTTGTAAACATATTAATTTCTATTTGAATTTTAAAAATCAAATAGGTTAAAAATTTATTGCAATTTGTAAATATTTTCATATAACTTCAGTATCTTCATTATTATTATTATTTGAAAAAAGGAAATTTATTTTGACGAGTGCCCTCTGGCCCACAAACATGGTATTGAAGCTTTGAACAGAACGCTCCAAGACATTAGAAGTTGCGACCGAATTATGGGTGGAGTAATTCTCTTGGCTGGTGACTTTAGACAAACTTTAACTGTTGTGCCACGAGGAACACGTGCCGATGAAGTTAAAGCCTGTATCAAATCAATGGCGTAAAATATATAAATATAAAATAAATAAAAATAATATATTATACTGGCCAAGTTTCAAATCTACAAGAGCTATAGTTTGAAAATGTGCATTTTTCTTAATGAACGCCCCTGCAACCCCTCTTACGGGAAAAATTTCGTGAAACCCGTTCTTAGCTGACCTCTAATCTGTGGCAGGAATATTCCTACCAAATTTTAAAGTCTCTAGGCCTTATGGTTCCAGAAATATCGCAATGAGTCAATACAAACATGGAAATCTCTAATATGTATGTAAAAAAATATAAAATAATATTAATTTAAATATTATTATGCAGATAGATAACAAACTTTGATATTTCTTTCTATATTTTACGCCACGCGAAGCGGGCGGGGAACAGCTAGTCAACAATAACATAATAAAGAGAATTTATTAACATTTAAGAATAATAGATAGTATAGGGAAATAAAATCATAATACATGGAAAATAGTGACCAACTGTTGCACTAAATACCTTCATTAAGTATGAAAGTCTTGACAAGTAAGGCAAATTACCATCATGTCCAATATTAAGGATGACTTGGAGTGGTCAGGAGTAAACAGAGGTTACTTGCAACTTGCTGAACAGAATCATTACTATATTGAATAGAATTTAGTATGAATTTCTCAATGCAAGTGTAAAACTGTAATATTTTATTTATTATTTGCAGATAAACCTTCAGTCATGATACAGGTATGTGCGGGATGATTATACCAAAGTGCACATTTGTATCATGCATATATCACATAAAGTTGTCTTGGTAGTATTCACTATAGTCAGTATTGTGGTCTAAGTACACCTCTAAGCACAGCCTACAATCTACATCAGTCTGTATGGACTTCTTGAGTCCTAATCCTGTATGCACTACTAATTCTTCAATGTTATGTTCACATGAAAAATTATTTAGAATATAATCATTATAATTCAAGAAAGGAAAACAATGCACATAACCATGTATCTGGAAGCTGTCAATGGTGTATGAAATTTACCAATACACACTTTGTCAAATTGTTTGCTCATTACATAGTGATAGTGACAAAAAAGTTTGGCAACCACACATTATTTGTCCTTCTCATATGTTATTCAGTATGATTTGGTGGAGAGGTCAGAGAGCATTTTAATTATGAGGATATCTTTAGCTACTTAAAGATGTTGCCCAATGATAACAGCTGTTGCCAATTGTTTAACATACTGTACATAACAATTTGCCACTGACAATCCCATCCAATAATAAAAGTGCAGCACATATTCTCTTATACAATTTCTTTTAACTAGGAAATAGTTCTAGAACTTAGATCCATAATTTAATATTGTGTCAATCATTAATAGGATTGTTTATATATCTTTCAGGATGCCATGCTGCAGCCAGTACGTCTGGTGTTAATGAAATCCTTCAGAATCTCACACGAGCGCAGTTGATGCCAAATCACGTAGCTCGGCTCGAATGTCGAGCAGTGGTCGGATACTTGGGCACAATAGAAACACCGCAGGCATCAGCCGCTGCTGCTCCTAATAACGTTCGCACTGCTGTGCGTAAACTCAGACAAGAGAGACGATCAGCAGCACCCGTGTTGCTCTCTGTACTCCCGAACGCACTTCTATTAAGACGGCCTAGTGGCCAAGTTCTCGCTCAATATCAACGCGAGAGAATAGTCTACGCTGGTTGTGGTTCCGACGCCGATCGACGATTCTTCGGGCTTGTGACCGCAGCTGAACTGTCTGATATTGAGGCGGAAGCTTCACACAGCTGCCACGTCTTTGCCGTTGATCCCAGGATGGCTGAACACGAAGCTCATGTCATGAGAGCTAGGGAGTTTCAAATAGCGTGCACGAGAGATCCCGTTGCCGAAAGATGTTTAGAATTTCCACCGTCTGCTGAATACGTAGTCGGAGTAATACGAGGAATGTACTCATTGCCGGCGGAGGAATGTGTTAGCCCTGCGTTACAACAGATATCAAAACTGGCTGTTAAAGGTGATAGCCCCGCGATAGGAAATTTTTCAAGAAATAATAGGCCGGTATTTCGAGCATCGCGAGATCGTAGGCCTTGTCGCCATCAAGACGCGAGGATTGATGCGCCAGAGTTCGTTGCAAACTCTCCTCAGCCGAGTAACCACAGCGAAGTGACGACAACTTCGAGCAACAGCGATTCGGGCATCGGTTTCCATAACGATGGTAGGAATATTGCAGACAGAATTTTGGTAGTTGATTTTGCTGGTCAAGGCCAATCTCAACATCAGCCTAATCGTTTTAGACAAGACATGCCTCCGAGACCGGTGGGCTTGGTCGGTTGCAGCAGCTTTGACGCTGATGGATCGTTCTTGTCCAACACCACTCCCGTTGTCGACGGTTTCGGTGGGCAAGGCAGACCCTTAAATCTCGATGATGTCATCCTTAACGCCAATGAGTTGCCGCGTCACGTGAATCCACGTGAAGACGACAGCTATAACTACAATAATGTCTACGGGAACCTTCCATCTAGTTCTAGAAGCTTCAGCGGCGCTGTCTACGATCAGGTGTATACGGAGAACGAGGGTCATTACGAGTTCATACCTTCGCACCTGGAAATGGATGAGATAGACAGGGTAGCGGAGACATTCAACTCGGTTGAGATTTACGAGGAAAGGGCGAGACAGTCTGAATATCAATCGAATGAGTCGGTAGAGAACGTGACAGTGATTTCTGGGACGAGCAAGGCTAGTGCGGACTCGGTGTCTGTGTATTCTTCGCGCAGTCACGAGGAGGCCAGGCCTTCTCGTCGGAAGCATATGCAGGCGTCTCTTGATGATATGTTGGTCCTTAGCTTCCGTGATGGACCGCCGCCCGAAGATAAGGACGAGGGGAAGTTCGTCCATCCAGCGAGCGTTAAATGCAAGGTAATACTTTTGAACTAAGAAACTTAACTAAGTGTTGGTCACGTATTCTTTAAAAAAATAATTGCGGGATATTTTTTCAAATTATAGTTAATGTGAAAAAAAAACAACACTTCTCATTTTGACAGAATTAAAACGTCTTTGTGACTAGAGGTTGAGTGCATTTTTCATTGCAGTGTTTCTAAATTTAAGTACTATTGTCCTTTAACTAGTTACCAAGCTAATCCACTCAAATCAGGGATCTGGAGTCCAAGAACATTCTACATTTCATTCTAACAGTACTTGGAGGTCTAGATTTATGAGATAGGTTTGATTACAAAAGCCCAGCTCAGATGCCGTAGTTACAGTTGGGAATCTTTTTTTTATCAGTCACTGAAATTATTTGTAACTTCTGGGTTGTTTGGAAATTGCCAGGCACGAAGGCTTGGCAGTGGTTAGCAGAAAAGTTGAGTTAAAAATTCCACCATTTCAGGTCCGTAAATCAATGAAGCCCCTGAACCTGTTATCGAAGACCAAGAACATGTTGACGGGCAAGGAGAAGCGCGAGAGGGCGCTGAGCGCGAGCGCCGGAGACGTTTCAGGGGACGCGCGTGACGTCACGCTGACCAACGCCGCCAGCGAGCCCGATCTGAGGGACGCGCAGGTACGTGCCTATCTTTAATAATTAACGTTAACCCAAACGATCCTGTTAGGTTTAGTGACAAACATAAAAGCCACTTTGCCTTATAATTCGTATAACATGACCATTGTTTGGCCTTTAAGGTGTTTTATTGACTATGATAGACCTACTTGGTCCAGTGAAATAATACCGCCAATCGTAAACATTTATATAATTATAGAGCCAGTTAACAGCTAACAGCCAGTTAACAGTTAACGTACCAGAACTTGCGCTTGTGCATGATACGATGACCTCTGGCAATCAAACGGTCGTCTACTCGTTTGTTAGCATTTAATTTATATAAATAAAAATAAAATGCCGCATGCAGGAGAGTATCTCGAGAACGGCTTGACATATTTGATTGATAAGGTGTGAGTGTGTAAATGTTTTTTTTTTCTTAACGTGTTCATTAATGTCAGGACAAGGTTGGTTGATATGATACATCGAAAATTTGGATAGTATTACACATTTACATAAAAATCTCGAAAAAAAATCATGTAAAATATTAATCCAAGATTGATTGTATACATCTCAACTCGACGAATTGACTGACTGACAAAATATAGTATCGGTAAAAATACATGAAATGTATTAATACAGGCATAATTCGTACATTAATTTGACGCATTGGTTATCTATCTGTTGATGTGTTCCGTGTTCACACCGAGTAGGCCGACGTGTCGGGTTCGTAGACAGAACGTTGAATTAGCCCGTATCTCTAATTTAGTTCTAATTGACCAATGTACTTTATAGTGCTCCTGATGCGTATTGATGTATTATAATTCAAGCCTCGCACTGTGTCCCTGTGTTAGGTGATGTGGACACACAATACGTCACAGACCAAGACTGAAGAACAAACATTGTTTGTATTTAAGATTAAGATACTTAAAGTGGTTTTAAATACTTTTTATACTTCATCTAGCTGTGGTTTATTATTCCAACTTTGGAATTTTTAATAAAATTAATAAGGAATAAAACTAGCACGGTCAGGGATCGAACCAGGGAACGTTTTAATCGTCAAAGTACTTTCTACCAACGAAGCTGCAAGATTGTTTGAAATTCAACGGTTAAATTATGATGATTTTGTTCCACTGTGACTTTTGATATTTAACTCAATCCCTAGGTGAAGCGCATATCACTGTAGGTGAACGTTTGTTTAGTTAGAAACAATAAATTAACGTCAAAGAGGACTGACTACAGTTACTGTGGTGGGATGTCGTTCTGGGCGGTGACTTATTAATCTTCAGGACAAAGAAGGCATTTTGTTATTTGGCATTAAGGTATAATTTGGATGGTTAAATTATACAAGAAATGTGATCGCATAAATATTAAAACGTGTAGATATACTGACATGTGATATTTATTTGTCAGTGATATCAATTAAAAAGTATTCTAATTTTATTCTATATAACCTACTGTATATGCATTCTACGCTGATATTTCTGTTTAATATTTCTGCGCAATAAGTTTGTCTTAAAGAGATCACTCCATAGTGATGGGTTGCTTTTTGTATTGTCTATTTAATGTACTGGTATGATTGTTATACTAAATCTTATTACTTTTACGTTTAGGTACTTATGTACATAAGTTTTTGCTCCTTCTACCATTTTATAAAGTAAACCTTTAAATATTCCCAATACAATCCGACGTGGGTATGTGTCATGTCATCAATTACGATCGGTCCCCAACCGTCAGCCAGTCTAGTTTTGGGCTCACGCGTGGCTCACGTGTATTATTTGTTTACGGGTTTTAACGTGGAATATTCCGAACGTGACTTCGCGTGTCGTGAGTGATAAAAAAACTAATTACTATATACATATAAACTGTCCTCGCGTCGCTTCAGAACAACTACGCCTTACTCTTAGAAATAGCACATGAGTTCTCGTTATGTGAACTAGAAATATATTAATTTATAACCTTTTTATTTATGGGCGGATTGAAATGAAGGGAACATTAAATATTAAGTGACGTTTACTGCAATACATTAGTGGAAACCGTAACGAAATTGGTTAAGTTTCTGTAATCATCTGGCTGTTGCGGGGGCGCCCTAGAGTACTTCCCCCAACCCCACGCTGGCAGAACAGGGTGTAGTAAGAGGCGACAGAAGCCATCTTGTTCGGTGTTAGGGCTTCGCGTAAGGACAATATTAACAGTATTATTATTAAGTGCAACGTCGGGGCGGGGGTCGCTAGGTTATTCCTAAAATACTAGTTATCATCTGCTGTGTGCTACCGCACAACCGGTCGGTGTCATTTTTTAAAATTAAATAGCGTAAATATTAGTTTTGTTGGTATAATGTGGTCCCGGTATGTAGTTTTTTATTGTTACGACATAAGTACAGTAAACGTATGCTACAAATCCAATGTTTGGTTGTTTGGAAACCAGTGTGGTTTGTTTCTCTCAGCCTTAAAATAACACGACTCATGTATAGATGTTTAGGGCACGCGTGCACGGAGAAGCGGAGGGTGTTTGTGACAAGGACCATTTTGTGTGTTTGCACTCATGATACTAATGAAAATCGTTTAGTATCACGTATCGTATCACATTATATAGTTGAAATATCTTAGAATCAGTTGTAACCTTGATTGAAGCTATCCGTTTTTAATTAAATTCCAACGCCATCTATCGGAGCTTAAGCGTAGCTATGATCCGTCGTCTTGATTAAAGAAATATATTTTGTAAATATGAATTTTTTCATTCGTTATTTAGAACTAACATGTCCACTGCCAGGCGCAACGAGGTTTTAAAATTTGCATATTGTTTTTTTTCGATGTGTTTAACAAAAAATGTTTTAATTTCGAATTGAAACTTGAATTAATGAATGCGAGAATTTGTGACGTTTTCATGTTCATTCCCAAAATTCTTCTCAGATATAGTTATCAGATGAAGTTGAGTCACCTCCGTGTCCGCTCGCCCTTGTCGGAGGCTTATCTTCAAGGGTGGCTAAATAAAGACCAATGGAGCCGCACTTGTTTGTTGTTCTGTATGAACACGTGCCCTACTCGAATACAGGTGTTACTTGCTTGCATTCTTCGTGTGTATTGAACGCAGGTAAAGTCATGGTTAGCAAAATGTTCAGTTATGAATTTAAAGATTCACTTTGACTGTTTGAGTCGAGAATTTCTCTGAAACAAATAATAGTTATGAACTTAAATGAGTTCATAGGGCAAAACGCAATGACTGGATAAAAACCTATTCACACTTATTACTTATAACGGGAATGATGACGCATGCAAGTTATTTCATTATTGCTTATTTCAGTGAAATTCTTGAGTAGCAGGTAATAAGTAAAAAAGCGATCGACTGATTAAAGCACTTGTAACCGCGGTCGGGAGTCGGATGGGTGACCGCCAATGGCAAAATTTCTTGAGCACTCCATTTACAGTCGTATTCCACACGAGTCTTAAATCTTGACCAGTTTTTTTTATTAATTGAAACTACAGCTACGGAATTTGTATAACAAAACAATACTTTTCATTTTGCTACTTGAGCTACTGACATGCAGCTCATGGAGCGCAGCCTTGATACCCACCGAGGACGTCCGCGCACTGGTAAGTCAAATATTTCCAGTAGTCGGCGGTATGAATAAGTGATAATTGGTCCTTCTGCGTGTTGTTGTGTAGTGGTCATTACAACTGTATGTGCTCCGTGCTGTGCGCATTAATACAGCACACGAGTTGTGACACTACTAGTGTGCCGACCACACGCGACCGTCATCACGCTCGTTATGGTTACGTCACCTTATTTATGTTAGTTACTAGTAGCAACAACGAGTTCTGTTTATCTTCTCCTTCGTGTAACCTTTTATCGGTCAAGTTCTATTTAAAATGGGAGTTAGGAATGTAGCCGTCATGGATGTATAGTAATCGGAAGAGCCTGGTATCATATTTAAAGCGATCCAGATATGTGTGACCTCGGGACCAGATCCACATATGAATGATGGCGCCATTAAACACATATTTGCATTTAGATTCTCGTATTTGTAATGAGCTATTAGGGCGCTCCCACACACCAGTTTTGTATTGTTGTAAAATCGTGATATATGCAACATAATAAATCGTTGACACGTCATGTAAGATTGTTTAGGTAACAAAAATCAAGTTGAAACACGATGGTGAATTATAAAGTTTGTTGAATTATATTTATCTGGAAGTCAACAGGTCAGTCGGAGTCGATGTAAAACTATGTATAATATGTTAAACTTTACTGGTGTGCGAGCGTAAATAACAATTTGTCTTAAATATTATATATGCTGTCTCCGCTATCAATTGTGCTATCTCAATACCTACATACTCTACATAAACGGAGCGTAATATTGAATTCGCGCCTCATGGCGCTTAATTCAGAATGACCGCGATCAATCGTAAGTTTTAGCGTATGCCACTCATATTTGGGGCGAGACCCTCAAAAAATGGAGAGGCGTTTGCTGTTTCCCTCGACGTTTCGATGACCTTCAACGGGGTCTGACAAGTTAGCTTCATGAGTAAGCATTGAACTTACGGTATTCACTCTGGTCCGCTCGGCTGGGTGAAGAACTTTGTGAATGAACGATCTTTCCTAGTCATTGTTGATGATTGTACATCGCCATTGATGACGATGCCGGAGTTTCTCATAGGTCCGTTCTCTTCGTAATGTTCTGCTGTGTGCAGGTTCAGGTGAATAAGAACGCGTGTTGTGTAGACGATTCCATTATTAAGGTTGACTTATAAATATGGCTTTGCTTTATGAGTACATAACAACGCCCTGCTAATGCCTGATATCTATGGGTGCGCAGACGACAGCGCAGTTGTGGAGAAATACCTGCTGATTCAAATAGAATCCGGAAATTTGTCTATGGTTGAGCGTGTGAGTCGCACACTTGAAACAGTCTCCGAAGGGGATTATGCCAACCATGTGAGATTTAACGTCTATTTAAGGTGCGGCGATACTTCACACCGAAACAACTTTTAACCTTTTATAAAGACAGGTTCGGCAGTGTGTGAAGTACTGCTGTTACACGTGGGTTGGTGCTGCTATCGTCTATCAGCTTTGGACCCAACAAAGAGGCGTGTAAAGAGGCGTTTTGGTGACCTAGAGTTCCTTGAGGCTAACCTTCAGAGCCAATCTCTTCTCGTGGCAGTGCCCAGGAATTACCCGATCTGATCATCCCTTCCTCTTTCCACTTTCGAACGACATGACGCACGGCGACTTTTCATTGTAAACATGCCTCCGATACGGACGATGCGTTTTACTTCATCGTTTGTAATGCGTACCGCGAATGATTGGTATAGTCTGCCCGCATCGGCTTCCATCACATTACGATGTGAATGACTTCAAGGCAAGAGTGAATACCTATTCACTCTTATAAAAACCCTATGACTTATAAAAACCTTTTTATAATTCAATGCGCTTTACCGTCTAAGGCTACATCGCCATTTGCTATCAGGCGGTATTGTAGTTAAGCATTGACTTATAAAAAGATATCTAAAAAAAAAGGATTTTTATAACGTTGTACAGATAAACAGACATATAACACACAATATAAATGCCATGTGGGGGCACCGAGAAAATAATTTAAATAGTCAGTCCGAAAATATACTTTAGTCTACTGCTTTAACATATGATTGATGAAGTAAGCTACTATAAGCAAAATTCTTTAATCGGGAGGTGACGTAAGACTTGTTGTAAGTTGTACTGTTAATCGGTTGAAGCCAGCCATGAATTTCATCGTAATTTTTATCGCTGTCATCACAACCTGTATTCTAAGTGTGTAAAAAAAAGTTAGATCGAATGAATAATTTTAGCTCGCATTTGATTAATGTGAGATCTCCTCATTGGCAAACGTCGTTAGTGCTATCACCGTACGAATCAAAATTGCTGAAATACGCCATGGCGACATTTGCAGATGTATCGACCACATATTTATCATTCAAACCACTAGCAGATCACCTAGTAAATGTTTCTTTGTGATCAGTGTAGCAACATCTGTTATGGATGTTAAATACTCGCATGTGGCGCGCGGGCAAATCCCAATCCCAAGTGCACGTACCACGAATTTTTAGAATACCATAACTCAAGTACCCCAATACTTACGATGTTATTCGTGTAACTCATAAGTTTCTGCAGAATGTTCTAAAAAGTGATCGACTGTGGCCTTTAGCCTTCATATTATTTAGAGAGCAGTCCTTAAATAGCTCGGCACCGTGATATTTATGAGTTGTGATGATGATGTCAGTGAACCCTTTCCATCAACATTCGGAAACTGTACGTCCAGATATGATTTATCTATCAAACGCATTCGCATTTATTGTGCATATAAAAATTAATATCGAAGAGTGTCAATCAGTAATGTTTCTCGTCAAGCTGTTCGTGTCTGTTGAGATTTTTGTGCAATGCGCCATTGATTGATAGCGTCTCGATGTATTGAGGACGCCCGATGACCCAGATTCTGTCAGTTGCTAAAATAGACTCAATAACATTTGAATTTTATTATCTGTGGACAGATTATAAACTAGTTTCGAAAGACTTGTCCAACTACGAAATATGTTTCAATGGCTCGTTGCTTGGAATCTTTTCATTTTTATTCTGGTTTAGCAAATGTATAGCGCATCTGTAAGGTGCAATTTGGTAATGTAAATTATCTTTATTTACCTGGTTAGTTAACCAGAAATAGAAGGAGAGCTTCTTTATTTCAACTGTGAAATCTTATCGGGTGTTTCAGTCGCAAGAGCGAGCCAGTTTACAAACATATACACCGCTTCATGTTTGGCTGGTATTGCAATTAAATCGTTTCTTCAGAATTGCTACTTTCAGTGCTATTAGTTGCAAATACTTTTGACCATTGCAATTTTATACCTGCATAATACGCTTACATATCTTTTAGATTTTACAAACATATTTCTGTGTTGTCTCCATTATTCAACACAATTAGGCTCATTCAATTTGCATTGAATACTGATACGAGTATCGTCGAGGACATTTCACCAATTGAGATAACCCGGCTATTTGTCAAAGTATCTTCTTTAATCATTTGCATTGATAAATTGGTCATCTTCGTCTGGACGGGTGCTCGGGATCACGACCCGGTTCCAAATAAAAGGGGGTCAAGTGGCGATGTATTATCTTGAGGTCTGATTGAACGAAAACGATTTTATTGGACTGAATACGTCCAATTGACGAGGTAAATTTGGAATACTTATGCTTGTGAGTCAAGTGGATTGCAATAATTTATATAGCGAATTGCTAATTAATTAACGTAACTTATAACTGATAAAGCAGTATTAGCTTGAAACACTCTTCAATTCAAGTATGAATATTCTTTACAATAAAAAAACCTATAAGCAGCTTACGGTAAAAATATCTTCTCGCATTTGAAGTGATCTGGAACGTTCTTCACATAACGCTTTATATTGCGGATTGGGAAAGTTTATTTTTTAGTTTATTATTAAATATAATGTCGAAGATGTTGCGGCTAGGGGCTTGCGATATGGCTTTACGAAGTATGTTATTAGACGATGGCAACCAAGATCCACGGTTGGACGCGATGGTACGACTGTAATATTGTGATGGTGCAGTTTTAACTTAAGCAAATAATTAGCATCGAACTGTTTTCCTGCTCATTTTTAATTATTCCACAAGCGTTCCGTCGATTGGGTTATCATCCCGTTACAAGTTGTCTGGACTGTTGGTGGTTATTTACAGCCGCGGCGTGTTAGCTAATTGAAATCGGCCTATTTATGGATTTCCACGTAGTATGCGACCGTTAAAACTATACATTTAAATATAATTGGTCTAATGTTGACGAAGTTGACTATGTTTATATTACCTATGAGTATGATTTGTTATTTGCCCATGTGTACTTGTAGGGTAATGTCATATTTATCTTAAGAACATGATAACGAGATTTTAATACTCAATATTTTGGTTTGGACAACGGAAAACATCAAAGGATAGAGGGTAGTTCTGGATTATGAAAGACGTTTACCCATTAAAACAGCATCAGCAAATATCTGGCGCATATACCTCGTGTGCATACACGTGTGGAATGCCAAAATCCTGTGAAATGACGTACGAATATTTACTCAACGGTCGATTCCATCCGAAAATCTTTCCTACATACCCTTGGATGATATCCTTATCATCGACTCTCCCAGTGTTTTACGATAGCAAATCTACACATTTTTTGCATATCTGTGTCGAATTTAAATTTATTGATATTATTGGCTTTAATCTTCAATCTTTACGATAAGAATAGATCATTTTTTGATAACTTAAAGTATTAACTAACTTAAACAACAATACCCATAGATCTTTCAATAGGTCATAGTATGGTCATACTGCAGTCGCTAGTATTCCGAAAACTAGTTTCTCAATGTTTGGACCGCTGAAGTTTTCTATTCAACTCATTGATACAGTACGTGTGTACACAAACCGCTTCCCGTAATACATCAGCCTGTAGTACTATGGAGACGTAGTGTTGGAACAGACAGAGCTGTTCTGTTCAACAATTAATCAGTCTCTCACGCACCACCGGTCCGGATGGTCGCCTTCGTGGTAAACGTCAATTTTTAGTTTTTTTTGTCAATCTTAACTGTCTTAAGTAATTAATGTTAATCTATTAAGTTGCCCTGATACAACTTCAGTATAGATTTTCGGCGTAATCTCGGGGTTATCGATCTGAAAGATCCTTACTTACACATTATCTTATTACAAGTAAATAAAGTCGTTATTTCTAAACTGTTTTTAAGCTTGGAACAGCTAGTGAATTCAAAGTGTTAACGGCTAATTGATAAGGGCTTTTTCATTACCATGAACGTGAAAGGGATAACGATAGTGCTTTAGAGATTAGAGATACTTGCGTTTGAGCTGACTAGGTGATGTTGTTGACGACTTTAAGTGAAGTAGTGTTACAGTGTAGTGTTACAGTGTAGTGTTCAGAAGTGAAGTGGTGACAAGCCTTAGTGACACAATGGCGGGCAAAGTGATGGGGTACGTCATATGCGGTTACAATTCTGTCGATAATTTGATGGTAAGTAATGCTTTAGTTATTATGTCTTAACAATAATTATTGATATATGGCAACAATTTGATGGTAATAATAATGACTAGACGAAAAAGTTTCAAAATTATTAGTTTCATGATGAGTAAAGCAAATGTTTTGTAAATTTAAATTAATACAGACAAGCATCATTAAAATTGTCAGCAATGTTTCAATATAAGTTTTATATCAGTACCTGGTGAGGATCATCTGAGAGCCTATCCAAATAGGAATAGTGAGAGCTGCAGTGTCCACTGAATACCTAAAAGCTGCTTTTGCTATATCCTAGCTCCATTTATACGTTTAATAAAAAACAATTTTGACCGTATTGATGCCGCCAAGAATACTGACCCTGATTCCATACCGGTAGAACAACGCATCGTAACAGGCGACAGAAGCCGACCTGATTGGTAGTAGGATTTCGCGTAAGGATCATATTGTCAATATTATTATTAAGTCAATAATTTACCTGCCATCGTCCTAAACGTCGTCATGTTCCAGCTTGAGATTTAGAGCCAACAGTTTCTTTCTTATTCTTGGCCGACAACGCGTCATTGATGCCTTTGGTGTTACTGATGTCCAGGGGCGACAGTGATCACTTACCATTAGATGGCTCATAAGTACTATATATAAATCGTGAGAGGCTGACGACCAGCAGTGGACTGAAAAAGGTTAATGTTGATTATGATGATGATAAACTAGGAATCACTACATAACTGTAGTAGTCGTACTTTGTAATATCGATGTGTAGTATATAATTGAACGACGTTTTTTATTTGTTAATTGTGGGATGGGAGTAAAATAACAATACTCAATGGCTTAATATGAGTGACGGTTAGTTAACTGGGGTTTTCGAAGGGTAATTAAATGGTTGATGGACGTCTTCCTTCTTCGAATAGAATAGTATTCTATGCGATATCGGTTTTTTAAAAGCTTGTGATCAAAGCATTTTCTTTTTGTGATGTATAATAAACCAGGCGTTTGTGTTCACCGCGGCTCCTGTGCATCCGTGTTACTAGGAGAGCAAGAGAACATGGTAGCAGGTAACAGCATTACGATCGTGAAAGCCTTGCCAAATTTTACTTGATCAGAATGATTACCTACTGCTTTATACTAAAAGCCTGCCTCGATTACGTTCGGATTAAACAATAAATTATTATCTATACTCCTATATAAATCTCTTGTGTCTGTCTGTCTGTATATTCCATTTTTTGTCAAATTTCATAACAAATATTTTTATAAGGACTCGATGCCTTCGATTTGATCATTTTTTTATTTTTGCCTACCTGTCTGTATGTCCTGTAATAACTCAATAACGGCTTGACCGACCTTAATGCTAAATTGGTATGTGGTAAGACCACGTGATTGGCCATATAAAATATCAGTAAACTAATGACATTTAAACAAGGCAAAAAAACAAAATTTTGAATAATCATGAGTATTATTATTAATTGTTGAACCCGAACCAAGTCGGTGCGTAGGGGGGGGGGGGGCGCTACCGCTCATACTTATGTATAAAGATATAGCATATGTCCGTCCGGAATTAAGTAATTTTTTAATGGTAATAGATTTTTTCAAATAGATGACAATGCACCAACCGAAGAAATTTGCGCTTTCTCTTTATAATATTAGTATAAATTTTAAAGAGATAGAGCCTTGCGAGTTTGTCGATATTATTAGTGCATTGATGGTATTTTGTTGTCATGTCTACGTAAGAGGTACTTCATGTGCAGCTAATCGCGGTTATTGACTAGTCGACAAGATAAATTTGAACACGTTGCTCTAACGTCCATGCGGTATAATACCTACTCGAAGGTACTG
>DWPT01002894.1:0-15334 GCA_018251895.1 Agathymus mariae mariae | reverse complement strand
AAGTGCTGGAGTAGTTTCTTTAGATGTCAAACTTAGAAAAAACTTATTCACTCGTGCTTTGAATTCGTTCACACTGCCTGATATTTTTTGAATTTATAACTTTTCACATAAGATACATGTACTTGCAAATTTAGGTTACAGTAAAATTTCTGAAATATTAATTTCGATTCACTGCTGAAGTAAGGAGTAATTTAGATTTTTAGAATATGGATTTTTAATTGGAGTTCCAAGAATCTAAAAAATTGTATCCCTGATATATGTATGCACTATTTCTCAATAACTAATATAGCTCCTCTAATTTTGGGTTTTTAATATGCAACGTTTGAATTTCGGGAGATTTGTAAACATAGCAATTTTACTTCGGTTCGTGTTGTTTCCCGTATTGCCTGAAACAAAGTATTTGCAAATTAATTTACCTAACAAAAACAAAAGTTATTTAGGTATTTTTTGTACTACAATAATGTCCATAGAATGATTTACCTTTTGAAGTTTACTCAGGGTCCATGTAAACTTGTGTGACGTAAGGCGACCGACCGCGTGAGTCAGAAACAGCGCAGCTGTTGTCGAAACTCCATATATAGACTTATATTCTTATTTTAAATATTTTGTTTTTTAGAAAATGATGACAAATAATGCGATTAACAGATGCACCAAAATTTAGAACATTTTTCAGAATTTAAATTAACATGATTATACTCGCTTGTTCAATGTGTGATTCCTATCTAATCTGTATTATTTATGTTCTATATTAATATTACATAGAGAGAGTGCGAATTTTGTTTATATATATATATATACAATTTTAAGACTTCGGTTTCAATTTGAGTTAATAATATACGTAAAAAAAACTTTTATAACTACTAAATAACCTCTGACTTGCCCTAAAATTAAAAATTGTATTTCGTGTATTCAATAATATTTTTTTATCATTTTGAAATGGCAACATAACATTGCATACTACTATTAACAATGCAAGTTTAAAAGTTCGCTTTGTAATCTATCATCCTGAACTGTACCAGTGTTATTGAACCCTCGGGCTGTAATGACTCTCTTCCCTCCTGACGTAAATCTACTTAGAGCCACTCTTGTGGGAGATAATGAAACCGCGTCTGCGTTGTTTTATCTAGAGTGGTTGTTCTAAATACAGTGCGTTATTGCCGGTGCTTGCGATGCGGAATTGATTCGGTTTCATGAATAACATTGGGGTTGGTATTTTGACCGATTCGATTGGGATCCTTATGTTGCATTATGTCTGATGTACCTTAACCAAAATTTAAAGTCGTTTAATTATTTAGGTATGCTGTAAATAAACTTGTGCACGTCATTTTTTGCTTCTATTACCGTTTCGAAAAGGAGCTTTAACATTAAGGAGATGAAACGGCACAAAATACTCTTCAGAACATCTTTAAAAACAATACACTCCAATTACAAAGTAAGTTTTAATCTGCGCGGAACTGGTTTCGGTGCTGTTTTTTTTTTTCAGGCTTCCTCGTCATTATTTTCAATAATACGGATGTGTTTAAATTCATTATCACTTTATTCCTAATTATTTCCATTGTAAGTTAGTCTGTCCTCAAGTATTTATCCGTTAACGGAATAATCTTTGTACAAAGAAGTATTTTGCATACAAAATTGTTTTAAAAATATCTTCCTGCGACGCAAACATCGGCCCTGGAAAAATCTTATTTCCTGGAATTCTCTATTTTATTACAACTTAATACAACAGTCATTTATTCGCCACCTGCAAAGTATAAATATTTTTTAATGGATGTTATTATACCATCTACAGCGTACATCAATAACTTGGGTTGTCGACATCGTACGCGTTTTTATCAGCATATTTTATTCATGTACGTTAACGTACATGCTCGCTGATATTATGTCCTTTAAATATAATAATTTAGTAGTCGGTCTGCCTGTTTATCGTTTTAATATAATTATAATTTTTTCTCACATGTACTATATAGCATAACTGCAGAATCTATGGTAAAAAAATCCTTCACCATTAAACGTTTTTTTTTTAATAAGCCAAACTCTAACTTAAGGTTACACGCAATTGTGTATCCAAAGAATTTAACAATGAAATATTATAACACACATTCCACATAATATAGTTTTAACAGCACACGGCGAGACCTCCACTATTTCAATATTTATATAAGGTACGTTGATGATGTCATTTTTATTTGGATTAGAAGGCAAAATAAATCGACTTTACATAAGCGGAGTCCGAGCACCTATTGCTTCGTTACATGCGTCACAACTCTCCGCCTACATGGCACAGCAAATAAGGTGTGGCAACTCAAAATTTCGAAACTTGTTTTATTTTATAAACACAGTACCGCTGGATGAACGTTCCTAATAAAGTTAATTTGATCATTGGCTCGGTGAATGAATCGAGCTGTGACTATATTTAGGTCATGGATTTGATTAATTTGATGCAAGAAAGAATTATTGGTTCACATATTAGGAAAAAGTGATTTTGTGACGGATAATTTTCTTATACTAATCTTATTTTAACCTCATATAAAGCTCCATGTTTATGACTGTGATTATCAATTAAACAATTTAATAATTAATTTATGTAAGTATTTTCGTATAGGGATAATGTGTTCGTTTTAATGTCTCAAGCAAACAAAGGAACAGATAGTCCTCCCCATCTCGTTGGTAAGTGGTCACCGTCGCGCATGCACGTCTGTACACTAAAACCATCATTAAATCGTTTGAGGCCAAGATGGAAGCGCGAGATCTGCTTACTACTCTCCGCCGCTGTAACATAACATATAAAAATATTCTAAAGTTATCTAGGAGAGCGGAAGCTAGCCGGGAAAGAATAAATGTAAAAAAAAGTTTAATCGTTACACAGCCCAAAAAACATCGAACTCGCCCGTTATTCAGCAAGGTACTAACTACGTCACGATTAGGGGAGGTCGGTTTTGTTGACTATCGGAAAATTTACTACTGCTTGTCGAAAAAAAACTTATTTGAATAAATTTATTCTATTTTATTATGATAGATTTGAAAATATGCACTACGTGACTCCCCTGATCCGGTCGATAGTCCAGTATTATATTATCATATTTCATTTTATTTCTTAAATTACATTAAATATGTACAGGGATGCCTGGTGGAGAATATTATAATTTAAATGTACTTTAGTACATTTATATACTATAATAAATAAATAAATAAATGTTCAGAACGTAAATGTCTTGTCACATCTAAAAATAGTAAAAATGAAAGACCCCATTTATACCTGTAATTCCTATAGAAAAAAATATGGTACAACATATGTAATTTAGAAATTTATGTCGGATATTTTTACGTAACACTTATATTTAAAAGATGTAACCGTTAACGAATTGGTCCAATGGATATGGATAGAATCCATTGTCTTTCTGTTATTTATTTAAACGTCTTTTTCTAATTTAATGGCCTTAACGATGTGACATGGTGTGATATTTTGCCATCTTTTGGTGATACACCAACGGTCACGTTAACCAACACGTGCCTTTACACTTAGTTCTATTATTGTTGTTGTACGTTTTCCGACAAATCGCCCGATCTCACGCTGTGACGCAGCATTACCACTTTTTGTCCACCTCGCTTGCCCACACGCGCTGATGTCATCTAGTCGTGTATCGCGACGTGATATTATTATTATCGAGGAAATGAAACATGTTACCTACAACTTGTATTCTAATTTAATATTTGTAAATATAACGTTAAAGAAAAACTAAACTTTGAACTGTTGAAAGATTAGGGTTGTATTATTTTTTGGGCTCGTAGTACAATAATTGATAACAACTTCCTCATTATTGTCAAGTGACGATCGGATCACTACAGTCTAATGGATGACTTTGTGCGTCAGCACAATCGAACAAAACGTACAAAAATTGCCTAAGATATATATTTATACGCACACTGTTGTATCTAGTACCTAAAAATATTGAAATTATCGAACAAAATATGCGACGCCCACAACGCAAATTGTCGATTGTATAATAAAATTTTGCATAGTAATATTTTCGCTACAGTTATTGTCATTTTAATTAGTTAAGGATATTTAAAATAA
Source organism: Agathymus mariae mariae (assembly GCA_018251895.1). Lineage (NCBI taxonomy): Eukaryota > Metazoa > Arthropoda > Insecta > Lepidoptera > Hesperiidae > Agathymus > Agathymus mariae. The sequence goes on along the minus strand of DWPT01002894.1, from coordinate 11,259 downwards.
TATCGTCCACAATATTATATATGCATTATATGACGAGAACTTTCGCTAACAGCAAATGAACACAACTATTGATGAAAACTAGTTGTCATTTTAGAGAATAAGTTATTATTAAAAATGTCAAAGTATACTTGACTCCTTCAAGATTTTTACAATAATTATAATCTTGTTGTGTTTTCATTGTTATCAATAATTATATCTAGATAAATCATGTCACGTTAATTGCAATTACTGTATTATAATTTTACACAGTAATCACAGAACCACCCACGCGCTGTTATTCATGCATGAGTATTTAGAAGTATGTATCTTTTTGACCGTTTGTTGGTGCAATTGTCCGTACAGTACAAAACAACGATTGTATACGTTTCTTATGGCGAATATATTTAAACTTTAAATATATTTTTATTTAGACTACAAAACAATCGATTAATTCACTACCTGGATCTCGTATTGGTTTAAAATTGGTTTACTGGCTGCGTTCCTTAGACTCCGATATTCCTTAGTAGCTTGTAACACGGATCAAACATATACAAAAATATATAAGATATATTGAAGGATTATATAGTAAACATTAATTTCATTTCTTATCGTCTGAGTAATTAATATTTGTAAATAATTATTATAACGCTTCGAGTCCTAATTACTTACATTGAGGATTCGTTATGCCTTATTGAGATTATTTATTTGTTCCATTAGGGGTTAGGGCTGCCATTGCCTAAAGTTAAGCAAACCTGGTCCTAGCCCTAGTTTTACACCAATACTTTTTAGGAATCATCTCTTAACTAACGCTCATCTTAAAGAAAAAGTTGTAATTAAATAAATACACGATTGGCAGCCCCAATCTTTATCAGTACAATTTAGTTTGCTGCACTCTCGGGTTAATGTGCGCGTGGTAATGATCCGCGTCGCAGTCTATCAAATTAATGAAGACGATCTTGACATAATAACGAACGCTTATCGCTTATAGTTCCAATATGTCCTGAGTCGTTCATCGAGTCGCAATTGTAACGCCAATAGCAGTCTAGAGGGAATTATTTCAACGGAAATGATTCAGAACAATGGAATCTGTAACAAATACATTGCACTCGGTTCGTTGGTTTTGACATTGAATGTACACATATGTTTCAAACAAATGAGCTTAATCTTCTAAAGATAAAAAATATTTAGAAAACCATTTAATCTATTTAGGGTGTATGTATTCGGAATCACGATCCATTACCGTCGCTGCAGCACATAAACCTAGTCGCAGAATAAGCGGAATTAAAAATGTATAACTAGTTAAAAAATTGGCCATTGCGAATTGGCAAAGTTCAACTTGGGATTCGCTAGCGAAGTAATTATCGGACCTTATATAGATACTGTCCTCCTGCAAGACTAACTAGAAGTGATCTTAAGCCATTACACTAACAATTCATTCAGGGACTAATAATACCAGGGATAATGTATCTCGGTAGAGATACATTGACTGCTACACCGCATTGTACCGACCGCAGACACACTAGTGAATGTCCCGAGAAGCTGGTTCACTTGGACGCCTACAGTTTAGAGAATCTGTCGAATTCTATATTAGCTTCGAGTTAAAAATAAAATGTGGCTGTTTAACGTGTCGAAAACAGACGTGAAAAGTTTAATTATCATTCCCGCTGAAATCCGGTTTGGTGACCACGCTCGCGTTCATTACATCATAGTTCACTGATTTTATTATATTAGCCAGGGCGCGAGACTGTATTCGCTGCTATGCTAGCTGTCGTCAAAAGTAGTTAATGTAAGTAAGGCTACCTCTCACCGTCCTTGCCAAATATGGTCAGGTCTTCGCGACGCGGGTCATCTACGTGCCGAGTATACATCGAGCAACAATGTTGATTATATTGGAATTAAATTATTGCACGATTTCAGATCGTATGCAACGATCGTTGAGTCTACTATTATCTGATAAATGTAATCCCTTCTCGACGTTCAGAGTAAACTCCTTGAACATTTGTCCGAATTCATGGTAATTGAACACTTCCTGCGTCGATCAGGAAGTCTATAGTTAAAATGATGTTATAATTTCGCAGTAAAAGATATTCTGCTAGTTTCATTAGAGCTTTTGTATTCCGGAAATGACATCTAAATTAAATGATTGTAGTCAATATACTTAAATCTGTAGTATCACATAACGCAATCAAGAAGTAGGTGTCCGTACCATCTAATTCCAAGTAACTATATTTAATGTCTGTCACATACATTTACATACAATGTTACGTGATAGTTTATCGATATAAACTTGAAACGTTTGAACGTGTATTTGAATGTACGTTAATATTTTCTGCTACGAGTTGAGTACACGCGGTCCTTACTATATTTTGTCCACAGCGCGGTTTTCCATTTGATGACGAGGAGGGCACGGGCGCGTGGAGTGAGCTCGCGGCACGCCACCCCGACATAGCGGTGCGGCTGCGGCAGCGCCCCGCCACCTGGGCCAGGAAGCGCAGGCCCTCCAGCCAGGACGCCGCTGACGGTAAGGACGCTCTTTCATAAGTATTCTTGCTTAGTCATCAGATATTTTCTCTACTTTACATTTCAGTGATCTTTTCATAATAAATATACGCTCAGATATTCACTTTAACATAAATAAATACTGTTGTAGTAGGAATTCCTGAATTGCGACTTAGGATAGCATACACGAAAGAGATCACAAATAATCCAACTCGGAGCTCTAAATATTTATTTTTGAACTGGAACCAATAGTTAAGGTCACTAAAAACTGAGGAACGAAGTAAGAAGCTGCATAAGTTTCAATAAATCTTTTTTTTATATATTGCAGGATGTTTCACAAAAACAAAACGTTTCATCGTTACAGATTTTGGCGATAACTTCAGTGGATTTGACAGATTTCCGTTCGACGACATCCCATCGGAGTTTAGAGAACACTTTCCCACGCATTGGAATCGCAGGTTTGGTTCCCGCGAAGAACCTCAGCATCCCCAGCCTTCTCCGCAGCAACAACATCCCCAGCCACAGTCACCACTACATCAGACTATTGCGACACAAACTGAAGAAGAACCTGGTCCGTCCCAAACGGACGAACAAACATCTCTACCAAATTACGGACTGAGAAACACAGTAGATCTAGGTCAGAAAAGCGCAGTTGATCCCAGTCTCAGTGACGCTGACGATAGGAATCAAAGATCTATGTCAGCGCCCCCTGATAGTTGCGCAAATAATCAGAATAATCCAAGAAAAATGAGTGGACATCAGGAACAACATCCGCAGTCGGAATTTCAATCTTCTAATGTTAGACATATACCAATATTTGTAGAAGGCCGCGATGAACCAGTAATAAATAAGACGGTAGACCATGGCACCCATTTTGGAGAATCCAAACCAAGTCACACTTATGCTCCTCCTCCTCCGCCACCACATGTTGACAGAGAACAATATTATGACGACGTTCCTCACGGTTTTCACCACCCACCTAACTTTTCCAGAACCTTCGGAACTCCTTTCAATAAAGGATTCCGGCAAGGAGCACAACCATTTGTGCAGCAAAAAGTATATCCTCAGTCACCTTTCGCAAGAGGTGTGTCACCACAGCGAGGTCAATCGCCAAAACCCCAGGCGCATCCAGAGGAGCATTTCGTAAAGGTACCTGTTCACCACGAACAAGCTCCGCCCAAATCCGAAACTCCGTCCAAATCGCAGGCAAAGCAGGCACCTCAGCAGCAGACGCCGCCCCAGCAACCGCCACCGAAACAACAAACGCCACCACCACAGCCAAAACCCCAACCTTCTGCCAATGATCCAATAACCCAAATTCTTAGCATTCAAACCGATGTTCTTAACTTGATGACTGAGGTTGAGAACTTCAAAGGTACTAAAAAAGACAAAAAATATATGTTCCTAGATGAGATGTTGACGAGGAATCTGATTAAATTGGATAATATTGAAACAGATGGGAAAGAAAATATTCGACAAGCGCGAAAGGAGGCAATAAAATGTATTCAAAAATGTATAGCTGTTTTAGAAGCTAAAGCTGATAATAAAGGTGCTGAAACATCCCAACCGCCACAGGATATTGAAATGCAGGGTGGTGAGGAGAAGCAAGTCACTACAGAGCCTACTGTGGAAAATGGTGAAGTAGAAATGAAAGAATCTACCAAAGAAGAAACGAAAGATGAACCTCAAAATGAACAGCTACAAGAAGACCCACAAGAAAAAGTACAAGCTGAGGAATCTGCTAAAGCTGTGGAAGAAATAAAAGAAGAACCAAAACCAGCCGAAGAAAATAAGGAACACTCTCAATCCTCATCCGTTAATACAGAGTCTCAGGCCCCAGAGGAGAAAATAGAAACTGCACAGCCGGAAATAGCAGATACCAGGCCTGAAGAAACAAAGATTTCTGAACCTCAAACGGAAGTCAAACAAAACGAACAAACAAACCAAGATAATGTAGAAAATAAGAAAAGCCCGAAAAAGGGAACGAAAAACGTGAAAAAGCGCGATAAGAGCAAAGATAAGAAAGAGCCGAAAGAGAAGGATAGTAGTAATAAGGAAGAAAATGTAGTTAAAAAAGAAGAAAAATTAGAAGCTATGGAAGTTGATAGTAAGGGCGATAAAACTATTACGCAGACGATGGAAGTAGACGGTGCTGCTAGTCAATAAATTTAGTTTGCATTAGCGTAAATTGTTAGTAGACACTGAAGGATCTAGTACACAATGTCTAGCAGTTGACAATTACTATTGTGTATAGAGCGTATTGTGTGTCTTCATCAATGTTCGAGGTCATTGTGACATTAGTAATACTAGATAATGACGTCTAGCCATTGTGTACCGGAGCCCTAACAATCTGCCGCACAGGGCCTGTATTCTCTGCCTACCTTCGTCGTGTTATTCTTTGTGCCTAACAACGAGGTGTCGATCGATATATTGTATTGTTTATGTTTGTACATTTTAAGTTTTTAATAATGCCGCATTCTGTAATGCATGCTATCTTTAGGATTTAAAATGGCCTCCCTAATGTGAATCCTAATATTTATGTGATTAATTTATTGTTTATCATTAAAGAATAACACAATTTTCTCAATAAACTATAAACACACGAAAATGTAGTTTTGTTAATTAAATTCCTTTCATTCAAATCCTATTCCTGTCTAGCGTTTGCAGCTCGATCCAGAAATATCACTTCTATTGCACTGAGTCTAAGCAGAAATTATATATAATCAAGTAATATCATTCTATACCATCCTTTAATCTCAGCAGTATAAACCATGAAGAATAGTTTCCAGGATCATTAAATAAGTAAGTTACAATAACAAGTTTAATTTATCTTGTCTCCTGATATACAAAAAAATCTTAATTGATAATAATAAAATCACAGTAAAATTGCAAGTAAACACAAATCATTTTTGTATCATACTAAATGTTGATTTAACAACCTGTACATTTTTTGATGATGAAAGTTTTGCTTGTTTGCACACCATCATTAATCGTTATCGAAGCAGACCTACTTACTAATTCTAATTACAAAAACAATAGATTTTACAGCAGCTTCATTGTCACTTAGAAACAGCAGGGTTATAGGTATGCTAATTATGAATGACTTCATTACAGAGAAGAAATTTTGTTATTATCTTGGAGATTTTATCCAAACCCTCTAATACCCCAGGTAAGCGACTGGAATTTGTCGAATTCTATTTGTTCCTTATGACATATGTGGTTATTTATTTTGGTTTTTATTTACAATCATAAGCTTCATGAGTTATGCTGTCTACTCCCATTCCTTCATAACTCGGTCCCAATCTTCATCAGCGATAAACGGCTTGTCGATGCAGGTGATCATATGCTCGCCGCAAAAGATGCACTCGCTGGCCACTATGTCATCTATTTCGTTCTTGATCACCTGTTAATAAATAATGAGAACAATGACATACGAATTACAAAAGTCAATACCGGTTATATGTAACACCCTCGTGATTTATTCCACTACCGAACTCGGGCGTCTCCGAGATGGGAGATCAGCGGTTAGGAGGAGAGAACGTCGTAGCACTGTTCTGTGAGTGGCTTAGCTTTAACATTTATTATAGGTGCGTTCCGCTAAGCGTTCACGCCCACGATCGCAGATTTTCCCGTTCAATAAGTTTAAAAATTGCCCCCCGCACTTCTCCACTTCCACTTATGCCCACCATAACATATCAGACAATCGTTGTGAGCTGATCGTTAGCGAAAATAATTACTTCGAACAGCTGAAGGAATATTTTGAGCGTTGTTAACTCTTAGTCGAATGAATTATATGTATTTTTTTCTATTAATTTTATTAAGCGGTACGGCAACGACACAGCACTGAGCACTGATCCAGGGGTCGCCTTTGATGTATTGTTAATTTGTTAGTGCTAATTGTATTGTAAGACAAAGTTCTCCAATTCATTTCATATTTTGTTATAATTCGCCGAGGTAACCTAGTATCAAAATAACAGACTGATTCTAGGTAATTTTACAAAAGTACCAAAACATTGCAATCGTCACAGAAAACTGTTATATGTTTATACATAAAATAACGGGTTATATAACATATAGGCCAAAATATTATATTGTTCTTTGGATATTTCAAGGCAGGAACTTGTAATCAATTCACGTAACATGTTCAGATCATGAACATGTCCACGAGCGAACAGGTGACCCAATTCTGAACTCGTGATGCCGCCATCCTTTTTACTGGAGTATTGACGGATTTCCAACCCCCCCTCTCGTAGCCATGTTCCAGAAGGGCCTGATCTTGCTCAATAGTCTCGTCTACCATTACGGTTTCGCAGAATGAAATCATAGCTAATAATATTGCTATTTACTACTGCTGAGAGAGAAAGATTTGTTGCGATCCATTCAATCAGAACACACTTCTCGGACCCCACAAACAGTGGGGCCGTGTGCTGTCTGTGTGTTGTCCCAAGCCTCTCTATAACGGTGGCATTGTGAAGTTGAACGAGGCATCGTTTCCAATCTGACACAATTCGCCACCACTACACGATTCAATCTGACTTTCTCTAAGTAGTATCTACCCTCACTTAGCAAATAATTATGTAAAACCATTTAATTATTTGATTATGTCGCAGCTGTTCTGTTTTTCTACGCGCCTCATAGCGATAGATTGACGTCAGTTTTTCAGTAATTAAATTGTAAAATTATGAAGAATAATGAAGTTGTGTAACTTGTAATTGTAACGGTATACCACCACAGCGGAGTTGTCAGAGAGAACAATATAATTTCTGACTACTGCACAGAGACGAACACCCTGATCAGGGCCCCTGATCACAAATAACTACACATATAAAACATAAAGCACCTCTCGCAGCGGAAGGCCACTGGACGTGACGGTGGAGAGCTCCACGTTGGACAGCACGGCCAACTGCCGCTGCAAGTCAGTCAGCTTGTTGCGACGCGCCGCCGCTGCAACAGATAACATAACCGATAACTTGATTGTGTGATTGTGCTAGTGTTTTGAAACATGTAGACAACATTTTGTAAGTGTCTGATATATGAAACGACGCGTCTTTCAGTGAACAGACAAAATTATGATATTGATATTTGACTTATAAATTGGTTACAGCTGGGGTGGCCCGGCCCGGTGGTTTGAACGGTCTCATTTACGTTTACGTCGGTCTCCCGAACGGAAAATCCCAGGTCAAACAATCGATGCCCTCCACGTCAAATTTTTCAAATTCTGTGCGCATTACATATAAATCATCATTCGCTTCGATAAAAGTAAATATCGTGAAGAAACTACATATCTGAGAGTTCTTCTCCATAGTCCAGTCAGCAGTGACCTTGCCTGCCGAGCGAGGGGTTCGGGGTTCGATTCCCGGCCGGGGCCAAACATGTGACAGATAAATCTTTGTTCTCGGATCATGGCGTTTGTGATGTCATAATTATGTATATCGATGCCACCCGCTACATAGGGAATCCTAGTGCGGGGGGGTGAAAATAACGGGTGGTAATAATGAGAAACCTACTCTCCATTATTAACATCTACAGGTGCTTCTCCACCTGGTCGATCGACATTGATCTGATATTTGACTGATATACTTTTAACTTTTCAGACGATAACAAGACTAATCGATCGGTGGAGTCGACCCTTAATGTATTCCAACATTGCGTTTAGGTGTACTGTAAGCGGAGACCGAATGTTCCGTTACCGAGGATAGGCTGTGACTCGGCCAGGAGGCAGTCGCTGTGGAAGCGATGCGCGCACGGGAACAAGTAGAACGGCCGCAGCAGCAGCGCGATGCCGCACAGGCAGCAAACGTCAGTCACGCTGACTAGCACACTGCGGCCACGGAACGACTGGATCTCCGACCGCACCTGCACGCGCACACACACACACACACACACACAATAACAATGTTGAGTTGAGCTAATTTTAATAGTTGTGTACAGACAGTTTTAGGGTTCTGTACACCCAATGCTAAATTACAACGGTATAAGATAGTGCATACGAGGAATGATATAAAAACTATATCTAATTAAGTCCATTGTAATACTTAAATATAGCATTTTCAAATTGATGAGAGACTTATATTCTAAATATAAATTCAAATTCATGTAACATACAAATTAATAACATTTCTATGCAGGATATAAATTAAAAAACATGTTGTCATAAAATATTCATCCATGTAAATGCGTTAAAATTGATCAACTACCCTTCAGCTCTCATTTGCCAAACAACTGAACCCATGTTCATTAAAAATATTCAGTTTACATGTAAATGTATACAAGAACCTCAAATTGTTAATTTTTTATAGGAACTATTTGCCAATTTGGATATGTCCAGTTTTATTATAGATTTGAAAGCCACCAGCACACACAGAGAGCAGTCGGGACAGTTAGGTAATGTAAATAAAATTTAACAAATATACATTGATCCCTTTTTTTTTAATCTTCACTGTTCCCGCTGTAAACACGAGGCGACGGTTACATACCATACATGTAATAATATTCGGTGTGTACGCGACATGGGCAACTTGTGGTGAAATTGTGTTCCAAACACGCTTAGCGGTTCACTTCAAACAGTGCACTTATCTGATGACAGTGCATATAGTGGTTTAACTATACTCACATATTCAGCCGACTTAGTAGCATCCTCCATTTCAGCTTTCAGTTCCTCTATTTGGTTGTTATACTCCTGAAAAAAAAAAATATAATGGTTACTACAAAACTATTAAACCAGCTTTCCGAAACGCTCGTATAGAGTTATTTCAAACTTGCCACTATATAGGATAATTTAAGTATTATGTAGTAATTATAAATTAATTGGTTTTGAGCTAAAAAAATACCTCAAGAATTATATAATTAACGTATGTAATAAGTAAAATGTTTATTAAAAAAAACTAGCTGATACCCACGAATTACGTGTAGACGAAAAAACAAAAAAAGATGCGTGTCCACGTCGTGCTTATAAAAAAGATAGTTGATTCTTAAATCACAACATTTTTTTAGATAACGGCGTAGCGACTCAGAAATAAAACTCAATTGAAATTTATTCTGTAATTTTACCGCGACGGACGCACATCAGCACGTCACTATTATTTAATTCATACAGATACAATAACATTCACATTCACAATAACATACGAAGAAAGTATTTAGTGCGAGTGCACGTTGCCGTGTAACGGTACAGAAGCACTTATCATCGGTCATTGTATTTCATTGTAGTTGGCTTGTTATAATAAAAAAAACATGGACGTGTGTTAATTTCATATTCGTTTTAATTGGTAGTACATTTCCATCGTGGACTACCGCCAACCTACAGATAGTAAGTACACTACAGCAAACAGACCGCATTGAAATATACCTGTAGAGACTGACAGATGGGCTCCCTGAAATGGTCGATGGTGACCACGTCGTTGAAGAACGGCAGGATGTCCTCGATCTTGATCAACGGACACTCCTCGAGTAGACTCATCGCCTCTTTTAAGTCTTGATTTTTTGTTATTATGTGCTCGGCTGGAATTAAAAAAACTCGTGCCGTAGCAAGATGAAATAATCATTTCACCGGAGCGAAAAAATATAATAACAGTTAAATAAAAATAAAAAGTGCGCGGCGACATGTTAGTGTACCATAATGTAGTGTACTGTTATTTTAGAAACACTTCGACTATAATGTTTTAATGCCGAGTGTTATCTGTCACCTTAGAAATATTATTTTTTGATATACATTTAGAGACAATTATATATTTTTATAAAACATAAATTGGGTAATAGATTTCCTTCTAGGCCTAATTTCACTTAAATCTGCCCAAGCACTAACGATCACCTATCCCACTTCTGAAATCGCTACAAGTTGCTTTCATAATCAACCACTCAGCCTAATCGTGAAACCGACGACAGATAAGGCTAACTACGGCTAAACTCACCCACTCGCAGCCACAGCCTTCTCTGCATTCGGGTGTCATCGGGCAACGCAGCTACACTCTTGGCTAGGGCTACGTCGACCTCCAATGCCAGCTCTCCAGCAGCCTCCCACAGCCCGAGGAGAGTGGACAGCTTCACACACGCTTCCGAAAGTCCCTTCTCTCGACACAGTCTGAAAAATTAAGTATGGTGCTGGTGAGGTTCCTGCTACATTTGACAAAAAAAGTAGACAATTGTGTATGAGTACGAGAGATTGTAAGAGCCCGAGAGTGTTATGTAACTACTCGAATAACAAGAGGACAAGCTTGTCTTTTAACGGACGGACGGTCAGTAATCCCAAAGACCGGAACAAAAGCCGAGGAGACACATTGTAACTGGCTCTCCGACACTGCAATCAAAAGCAACTGCAAGCAAATTTTAGGAAAGTGATAGCAAGCCAATCGGGCAAAATACCCTTCCACCATGCAAATACGGTCGGAATTAAACTAGGTGGTACGGAGCCCAGCGACCTCCAACAGGAGTGACGGTTTGCCATAGGGTCGACCGTTGTTCAGCATGGTGCATCACGAACAGGGGACATGGCTTGGAGTCGAGGATGGATGGAGCCCCATTCACCAAATGCTCATGCTAGATGACTCTAAATTTCACTCAATCTGCCATTCTGACATGAGTCCGGAAAGAGATATATGGAGGCTATAGCTAACATTTAATTGAAATATTATAATCGATATACCTTAGAGCGTAATGAACGTCGTAGTTCACTAAAGTTGCCTCTTGCCCCTGTCTTGACAAATATCTCATGAGAGCTTGGTGATCGTGTTCAGCATACAACGTCAATAGGTAGTTATGTATCGGCTTGTCACTCACATTGAA
>DWPT01002893.1:0-15336 GCA_018251895.1 Agathymus mariae mariae | reverse complement strand
GCTGTCCATTCCACCTACGAATGCTTCTTGCGGATGCAACTCCGGGATAAAATTACTGGATGCGGCCGGTAAGGTATTGTTAAAACCAGTGATAGCGATGTAATGAAAACTCGAAGTAATAATGCTCTATGGTTTACCTCTTGGCCGGATCAAGATGTGTTTCTTATTTGTATCAAAATAAACCTGGGAAACTAACCTGGAAGAGCTTCGCAGCAAGATGTAGTCATACTTATATACGATCGTTTCACTTCCCTGGTAACTTAATAAAATGTTTCTTGTACTTAAATAAGATGGCATAAATTAATGCCGTTATATACTCGTATGTTATTACTGTACCATATCATGACTTCCTCTATTCACTTTCTTATCTACCTTAAATAGGAGACTCAGAGCAGCGACACGTTTTTGGCTTGTATTCTTTCTGGGCTGAAATGGTTATGAAAATTCAAGAGGCAATACATCTGCTAACAGGAATTATCAAACGAGGTAGAGACACGCCATTACAACATAGAGGTATGAAAGTAAAAAAAAAAAACTATTCTATATTAATATAAAAAAAGAGTGCAAGTTTTGCGAGTTCGACTGTAAGCAGAAGGACTCTAGGATCCAGAACCACGGAACCCATTAAAAAAATACAATTTGAAAGGTACATTATTCCCGATAGACATACTCGTAGACTATATCATTTTTCGGAGAGAGCCGCTTGTTATTTTAGAATTTTATTATCGTACACACAAGATAGGCAACAATTACATCACTACCTTCGGGTCGAGGACATACTGAACAGAAACAAGAAGATAGAACACCCAAACAGTGGATTACCCATTTGTGAACATAACTGACGGCTCAACTCATCGGAAGCTGATTGCAGGGCACGATTCTATCCTCGTGCTTGAGGAGATTTAGAGCGTACTCCACTAAGCCGTTCCAGTACGGATTGCTGGAGAGGTGGCCATGTACTCTTGTAGCTGTTGTAAGTGTAAATACAATATATAAATATGTCGATGTATACATATATACGTATTATCTATAATATCTATCTAACCGATCGCTTTCTGTTCGTGAACGGTATATGATAAAAACTATTATTAGAGGCCTTTATTAACGCAATAAAGCCCAAAACAATGATTCTTTTAATTTTTGTCTATTTGTCTATGCGCGCTAATCTCAGAAAAGGCTTAACTGTAATGGTTTACACTAATGAGTTACGGTGAGCATCACTTAATATTACGTTTCAATCGTTTCATTGCAATCCGTCCATAAGTAAAAAAAAGACAAAGTTACAGAGACAAAAATCCAGACAAAACAATGCAGGTGCTATTTCTAAGCGGAATGCGTTTCCGAAGCAAACTGAGGGCAGTTTGTTAGTGGTTAAATAAATAGCACCTCCTACAATCTCTATCCAACCGCAGGGTCGACATGTAAAGACAAATTAAATCCGCGCATTTTCATCAAGTGTTTTCGGTTTATAATAAACTGAATAAATAAATGAAATTAAAATCAGGGCACATCCAGTCCACAGTCGTCGGGCGCACTAAAACCCTAATGTCTCCATTTGTATTCAGATCCGCGCGAATACCGGCGACGCGGGAGGGCGGTCCACTCCACGCCGTAGTGTACGCTGCGCAGCTCCTAATGTGGACTGCACCGCTCACGTGATTCCGTATTAATGTGGATAGATAAGCGGTTGCAGCTCCGCTGGAAATTGCTTAATTTTGCATTTCAGTTGACCTGATTTACATACAAAGAAACAGCACCTACATTAGGAGATGACAAAAGTAAGTACACTGAAGTTAAACTTATATTTTATGCAACAATGCTGCATTTATGTACGAAGAAAAAAAAATGTTCTTGCGTTCAAGGAGTATAGAGTCAAATTCAAATTCAATTTCAAATTTAGGTATATCGAAAATACGCTTATGCACATTGTGAAGACGAAACAGCATAAGCAACTCGTCAGCGCCTCTTTTAAATCAACGGAATGATAATTACAAGAGATAGCCTACACGAAGTCGGTTGCGACGCTGTTAGTTCGAGACATTCTTGGCATATATACATTCTTGTAAAATATAATATCCTTTAACTTTAAGCTGTGCTTTAACACGTAATTATAAAGTTCCAATGGGTTGAATACAGTATCAACTATGGAAGCATATCAAAGTTAATCTCTTCTGTTCAACAGACAAGGCTTATGGCAAATGACCGTCATATTACAGATCAGTGGACTTACTGGTTCAACTAGTTTCCATGGTGTGATTAGCTTCCAACCTCCTTTAAAATCCCCTGTAAAAATGTGAGATTATTAACGTAGTTCTGTGTCAGTATCGGAGAGCTGGTTAGCAAGGGGTTCGTTTTGAAGATCGATACTGGCGATGCTTTTCGTATTACGGATGTCTTGGGTAACGGTGAGTTACCAACGGATACTTTTTTATGTTAATAGCCGACAAACGAGCAGACGAGCCACCCGACAGTAAGTGGTCAGCGTCGCGAGATCAAAAGTATCACTAATATGTATAATAAAACTATTACAAAATCCTGTTTTACAATTTGCAAAATCTGATTTTCCTTAAAACGTAATATACTCTCCTATATATATCATATAATCTAGATTCCTAATCCAATGAGACTTCGAACCGAATTTGACGGGAATGTTTATCATGTTAAAATTTAAACTTCAATGTTAAGCGTTATCTGTTAAAAGCCGCAATGTTCTTTAATCCATAAAATTGTTATTACAAATTCGTGTCGCGTATTGTGCCAGACGTTCGGGTAGACTTGGTGACGGTGTATGGCTAGGGCTACCACTTTCCGAATATGTTTGATTGTTGTTGAACGGATTGTACAATAATAACCATACTATCGCTGCGATTTCATGATATATTAGGAGATGACGCTATTGTTTACCTAAATTACATCATTTTTTTTTAAATGTTACGTTTCCGAACATAGAACTATTAGAGCGTGGTCACTTCTCACGCAAGATCTATACTCTGAAGACCTTTTGTTAAGCCAGATTGTAGACCAGAACGAGATTACAATAATGTATAGTAAGCAAAGCATATTATATTGAACGTGACCTTGCAACTAACGTCAAAAAACACACATATCAAAAATTCAAATCTTTGAATTGCGGTTTATAAATATTCAATAAAATAAAGGCAAGGAAAAGTCGGTGACAACCCTAATTTACTGCGGACCTACTCACACACACCTAGTCTCCCAACTTTGGCCTACTTCCCGAGAGGGCAACTTTTGCTACAACCAACTTTTGCTTTCATCTGTTTAGCTATTAAGACATTTCACCGCGTAAACACATTGGACTTACTGCGTTCATTTTTCAAATAATCCAGAGGATTTCGGGTAACGCAAGAATTCACTAAGGTTAGCCACTAGCTCCTTAGAAAGCTGACGGCACAAACTTTACAAAGACAACGATGCGGAATAGTTATCCAGACTTATTCAGATTAAACATCCTTAAGTTACGCTTGAAGGGTACTAAGCGGTTAAATTTTATCATATTTATTTTGTGTTCTAATTACGCAGATCACCCTTGGAGGATTATCCAACAGCAAAACGCTGAAATCACTTTGTTATCACCGCGACACACTGTTGTGGTCAGTTTTTATACCACGAATATAGGTACTACGTGTTTTTTGTGTTATCGTATGGAAGTTATAATTAATTATTACTTCGGTGAAGGCAAACATCGTGACGTAATAAACCTGAGAATTTTCCATAACGTCCTGAGAGTGTGAAGTCAGTTAATCTGCATGTTACCAGCATGATCGGTTGCGATCCAAGTCCCATTGTGAGAAAATACCCGAATCCAACAGTCAAACAGTTATAAATTGTAATGTTCGAACCTGAGCAACGTGATGGACTATAGGCCCTTTCATTTATGAAGATAGACTCATACTCTGTAGTCTGGATGGGCCTCACTACACATCGGCTCACTACATGAATAAGAGTTGTTTTGGCCCGAGTATTATATATAATACTAAACTTCAATGAGTACTATATAAAATATTCGCAATTACTATATGTCCTGTCGTTACATTTTTTAAACTATGCAACAGTACTGCTCTCACCTTTAAGCAGGGGCACCAGTACCAGCCAGTACCAAAGTACCAGCTCAGTCCATTTGACGCGGTACAAAAACGCGAAGTCTGAACCGTCAATGACTCACAAATCACCGACAGACGCGAATGCTTAAGCTTTAAGAGGGCTTCCTTTGTCTATTCTATAGGTATTGTGATGGTGAGTGCTCTGAGGAACTGTTCGGCCTGGTCCTGGTGCCCACGGCACCCTTCCATCACCGCAACACCCACCGAAGAATAAATATGTTCTATGATATATAGGGTTCTTCAAAAAAGGTATAAAAAGAGCTCTTTGGTGTTGCCTATGTCCATAGATGATGGTGACCATTTAGCACCAGATGGCCCGTCTGCAATTCGGGTTATTAAAAAATATTTGATGTAATTATTGCTATCGTTTAGAAATAAAATACTTAGAAAGTTATATGTTGAGTATGGCCTATTACATACTTAAGTTAGTATTCAAATCTCCATATCATTTTCAATACATAATAAATAATCCATCATGGAAATATTTAAATTGATTAACACAGTCAAACATGACCAAAAAAATTAAAATTATTACTTCGGGCAAGCTTCAAACATTTCTTAGTCAAATAATTTATGTGAATGAGCCGTTAAAAAAAGAAATAGCCAGCTTTTCGCCCCTCGAGGGGAAGTTAAAGAACCAAATCACCCCGAGAATCCAGTGCTCGATAAGGCACGGCTATAAATAAAAATATTACGTGACGCGAATTGAGCCGCACGCACTGCTTCCTTCGCGTGCGGCACACACAAACATTCAGAGGTGGGTTTCAAATATTCAAGTTGAATTATAGTAGCTGAAAATTAATTTTGAATACATTTTTTAAACGTGTCAAAACTTTATTACAGATTACTCTTAGGTCATCGTGTTGTACAATTTTTTACCATGCACCAGAAGGATAAACACGTGAGGAAGCACACATCACACAAAAATTGTGTGTATTTAGCTTTGGATGACAATTTAAAATGTTCTAATTGATAAATGCGTAAAACTATTGTTTTCAGGCCAGTGTTAATTTTTTTTGTGAGTTGATGTGACTATTATTAACCATAATAGTTATTACCTTGCGCGTGTGTTTGTGAGTGTAACTGTATGTGTGTAATTGTTGATTGTATTTGAAGTAGACTGTTGTTGGCACATTCCTTTATCCTATGACAGCGTATATGTATCCCTTTCCTATCCTATCCCATAATCCCTATCCCACATATCCCATCTTATCACCAACGAAAGCAATTTCAAGGAGGGTTAGCGTCAGGCAGGCGGCCGGCTGTAAAATTCCTAGCCGGAACTATATATCGAGTGTCTAATGTATAAAGAGCTAAAAGAATAAAGGCTAGGGCGTACCCCGAAATGTATGGAAGGAAAAGACACACTGTGCCGACCACAAGTGATTGGGATGAGGGCCGGGATATGATGATTTCAAGTAGATTTTAAAAGGTATAGTTTTTTGGGAAGTTACCAGGCAGAGTTATATATATCTGATAAGGTTAAAGTAAAATCCACATTATATAATATTCACAATCAGTATAAACAGTAAAACTTAAAGAAAAATTAGCGAGCACAGTAGATTTATTTCATTATCACCGCGCCCAAAGAACGCGTGTGATCAATATGATATACCTTAATCTATCTGAATTACGCGTTATTAATAGAAGTAATTTAAACCTTACCATCTGTTAAACCGTATAAGATTTCTACCAAGGTTACAATATCAATGAAACTTGGGTCTCATAAGTCATTTCTATCTCTCATGAGCTCTGCGTTAGCAGCTAACTCCCGTAATCATAATGAGGAAAACGTCCGCCAATTTACATTCACGTTTCGGCAAACATTTTGCATTAAAAAAGACAAGCGAATCACGTAGAGTCGTCTGGATCGAGTTGGTATTTTGATCTGGACCGTCCGATGATTAGACGCTTGTTTAACTACGGGCGATTGACAAATGGTGCGATATCGTTCAGGGTTACGAGCTGTTATCTGTGATTTAAATGTGACATTCCGCAGTGCAACACCTTTCGCACAGAAAAGAAAAAAAAAAAAACAAAATATAGTCAACGATTAAAATAAAAAATAATTAAAAGGATTCCTACGTTAAGTGGAAAAAAAAATCATCATAAAGATACAACACCCCAGATTAATTTACCTATAAACTGACCACAACTACGTGTCCATAAGCGTAGTTCACCACCATATACTTGCCTTAATGGACAACAAAAGAATTCATTATCATTTACTCTGAAGAAGGATCAGGTCTTTGTAATCTACTCTCAGAGGTGTTTCAAATGTGACATGAGTCCATAACTCCCACTTCTTTTCGTAGCACTGCACCCTGGACGTTGCGCAGACAACAACGAACAGGGCTGAGGCAACTGGTCCCTCCTGTTGGTGGTCGCTAAGTTCTGTTCTACCATTTTAACGATGAATATACTTGTTCATATATTTGAGTAATATTCCTTACCTACATAGCCATAACCGTCCTTGTACAATCAGCGCCAATTATTTTTACAAGTTTCGGTCAAGAGAACCAGCAAAAAAGCCTCGGCGTTGCCTTTAGCGTTGCGGATATTCCTGGTCTTGAGTAACTACGTACGAACCTGTGCCCTGTCTGCTCGTTGGTCGGCTAGTTGGTTCCGAAGGGTTGTTGTAGTTATCCGCCGTCGGTCGAACACTATGATAAACAAACTCGAAGAAAAAACAACCTGAATAATAATTAGGGTTGAAGATTAGGCTGGCGGCAGGCGACGGTCGATCG
This sequence comes from Agathymus mariae mariae, assembly GCA_018251895.1. Lineage (NCBI taxonomy): Eukaryota > Metazoa > Arthropoda > Insecta > Lepidoptera > Hesperiidae > Agathymus > Agathymus mariae. The sequence continues at coordinate 8,465 of DWPT01002893.1, read as the reverse complement.
GAGCGCTCGGTATTAATTACGCTGCCCAAGGCGGACGCCATTCGCTGTATATAGGCTCGAATTTCCGGGCATATACCTAACGTAGATACGTGGATACTCGCGAACCACCACCCCATCTCCATCCTCACCCCCCTCCTACTTCTAATTGACGCCGCACCGAACGCGAACGGCGCCCGCGGGGACTCCGCCCGTCTTCCGGACTTGTGCTCGCTCCGGTCCGTTTTACATCGGCCGGTAATCTTTTCTCAATGACGCAGTTACGACTCTCGGTTGACAGAACCTGTGATTATTGTTAAGGAAATGTCAGCGAAAATGTGCTCCTTTGAGTGCCGTGTCATCTTACCATCCTACTAGGTTCCAATCGATGTACTTTTTACTAGTAGTATCCCATTTATTCTTCTTGGGAAATATCCTGATCCTAAAACAGAGCTGTATCAGTAAAGGACGCTTTACGAGAACATTTTAGAATCAAGCAGCTTTATAATACGAATTTTATTTGTTTACTTGTAAAATGAAAAATGTGTAAAATGGAAATTATAATTTGAAACAGATTATAATTTATTAAATTTACGAAAAATTATATGTCACTTTTTAAATCAAAATCAGCTAATGAACGAAGAGAAGAATTTGTCTACTCTAGTGATTGACAGTAATGATAAAAGTAAGGGTAAACGTTTCACTAGTAGTAGGCTCTAGTAGACTACGTTATTATTATAAAGAGAGACTGCGAATTGTGTGATTTGTGTAAATGCGGAAAGTGATCTCCATAACCACGGCACATATTAGAATTAAGGTACATTATTTCGGATATCATAGGTAATATGATAGTTGTTTAACCTGAACTACATTGAAACAGGCCGCTAGTTATCAACAAAACTCTAAACTCTAAACCCACCCATTCAATTAGTGATTGTAATGGTATTATTTTAATGTACTTATACTTAACAAATACTATTTGATATTATTCCCAGCCAAACTGCACAAATGACCAACAACTCATTAACAGGTATTAATTCGTAAAAAAATTGACATCCTTATAAAATATTTCTATTAAATTATAAAATTTAATTGAATTTGTATAACACCCAAGATGCAGCAGCTGTAATAATGTAGTCACGTCTAGACAGGCATCTTAAAAATTGTGCAATATTCTCACGGCATTCTCTTTACTCGTCACTCGACGGTATTTGTGTAAAATTTCATTAATGCTTCTCTATCCTATTTGCAATATGTGCTCATTCATAAAGGAGTCGCCTATCCCTTTCTATTAAATGTTTCACTTACTTCTTTCTTTCTTTCTGCAATAAATTTAAACTCCAAATTGTCCTCTGCGCTGAAATTTGCTGTATCAATAAGTTATATTGATAGGCTTTTTATTTATAAATACAAATACAATTAAACAGCAAGTGCCGTTTTAGGCGACATTTGAAATCTAAAATGTAATTGTGCGAAAATATTTCGCATGTAAATCAATTTTTTTATAAATAAACAGTTAGTTTGTTCGTTAAAATTGAGGAAAGAGTGTTGTCATATAAATAAAAAAATATATGTGGTCTAATCAATGTATAATAAATTTTATATGTACGTTGGTATTTATTTATATTGGACAATCACTCGATGCACCTCAACACTTCAACTTTATGAAGAAGAAGGTGTCAATGCCGCGGCGAATTTGCTTGGGGATACTAATTAGAACCGTTCATCGCGTTCAAAGTCTACTTAACACAGACATGCAGTGCTGTTTTGTATCCGGTACGCAGCATCTCACATCTTGTAATCATGTCATCTTTTTGGAAGGTACCATACATAATATTTATTTAAGCTTGTGTGTATTAAATGCAATATCTACTATGAACTGAGAATCAACTTCATGTCTCATATTATTAAAATTCATAACTAAATATTCTATAAATACAATATAGCATTATTATTATAAAAAAAATTACTATCTTTAGAATACAATAGTGAGAACACACAACGATTATTGTACGAAACTAAGCATATTTTTTCTGGACCATCTATGCACATAATTTATCTATGACGTTTGCGTCGTGGCGACGAGGGGCCACGGCTAGGCCGCGAGGGTCCGCGTAACGAACGCACTAATTAATAAGGGTCCGTCGATATTGATTTACGAGGCACAGCGTGTTCCGCGCTCGAGGCGCTGGGGTCGCGGAACTAGCCGTGGATGTATGCCACGAAGTTTCAATCTAATTAACGATATTTGATCGTATGTGTGCCACGGCGCTTTGATATCTGAACTGATAAGTTGACTGGGACGACATTAATTTCTATTCCAGGCTGTGGGCTATTATAAGATGATAGTTATGGAGTGATGACGTACGTATCAGATTGATGGTTACAATGGTTTGAGACTTCAATCTATTCACAGTTTATACGATGCATTCTTTCAGTATTACAGCATCACTTTCTCTTCAATTCTACCTCCTATTCCACCACAGTTCAAACCACTCCGCGTGACGTCGCTTTACATATCAAACTAGGTATTGGAAATTTATTGTTTAGGGTTGACGCCGTTATGTGGTTGTTGTGGTTGTGCGCCGCATCGATTCCTTGGTTTAGGATATCAAACCGTTCGTTTCCCTTCGGTCCCGTCTGTGGTTTTTAACCAGAAAATAGGAAAAATCCCTTAATGTGGTTACCGCAACGCTGTTTTTATAACTTTTCTGTACAAATTTTCCGGGTGTTTCTTTTAGTGATGATTTTAAATGTGTATTTTTCTTTAAGGTGCTTTGTAAAATGACAAAGGCCATAAATTTGAATCAAATTTAATTTAGTTTTGTTGTGTTTGAAAGGACGGACAGGATCGAGTGTTCATAGCTATGATCAAAAAACTGGTCTGTCATTTGTTTTGTAGTTGATGAATGAACGTATAACTTCTTCGAGAGTGTCTTGTGTTAGGGGTTTTCTTTTGTGTAGTTATTATATTCTACAATTGCTCCTGATTAGAAAGGTTTATGAACTCTAGGTCCGTGTGTCAGGTGTGAAAAGCCGTTTTTTATTTTATTGTTTTTACCATGGTAAATACTACTATTAGGTGGACTAATTTTAATTTATTACTGTCTTACCACTTCTGGACAATGATGAGAGAAGGATTGGCATATTTTTAAGTTTCCACTTCCTGTTCTTATCGTAACTTTGTGTTCACAGTCCTGTAAGTAATCGCTTTAATCTTCCAGCCCTTTTAAAAGTAAGTTTCACAGAACGGGGCCTTTTACGGAGTTCTGGATACAACTATTTGCTGTTGGAAATATGTTACCGGTTCCCGCGTGCCCAACTATAGCCATTCTTTCCTGGAGATAACCCTGGATACTTTTCGTCAGCCAACTTGAACTTAGTAGTAGGTCAACACCTGAATCCTTGATGTCTAGTGATATGTTGTTATTGCAGCATAAAACCCAGCTTCACGTAAAGTTAAATAGACAAGCTTTTATATCCAAATTTATATCATGAAAGCATCCCCACGCCGTCAAATTTTCTATTAAAAGAAATAAGGTAGTATTGTAGCGAGAAAAATAAAGAGAGGTCAAATGTGTTTTTCGTTTTCGTAACTTCGAGAATAATATGTACTTCTTTGTTAACAACCTGCCATTATAATGTAAAGTTTTATTAAGGCTAACACCAACCTTTGTGTAACATGCTTCAACAAGATCGCCGCTGCGTCGTGAACATTAAAGCTCGTGAACATTAAACCCTCATATCAGGTCATGCTATTTTTGTAAGCTGCATAGAGAGCAGCATTCAATAGCATTGTTTAAATATTTCCTTAGTAAAAATAGTCCAGCTTTTGTCCAATTGTTTTCCTAGTAACAGTATAAGAAATGTCGGACTTATAATCCTCAAGAAATAGTTGAAAAGTAACCCACTCAATAATACCGAAAACTATATTAAAACTCCAATATTTGATCATGTAGTAAGCCTGGAGTATACTTAAACATTTTGCAATGTTATTTCATTAACATTAGTAGTTGTTACTAGTTCCTATGTCGGCTTATCGTACCTTGAAAAACGTAAAAGCATTCAAAAATAACCGTTATTAATCAACCTATATACGATTCGATACTATGTTTTCGAAAACTTCAAAACTCCACCGATACAAAACCCTCACACAAACACACTGTATATGTACAACAGCGTAGATTCAAACGCCATACTGAATTCCGCTCCGCTCGCAACTGATTCGAGCGCGTGCATAAAAACGGCCAGTAACGAGGTCCGAAAATAAGAACATTACTGAAAATTCTCAATTCGTATTTCCATGCCGGCGCTGGCGTTGGCGTTGCTAGTGACGGCGAATTTGCATCGGAAAGAAAGGCAAAAGATAAAAAGAGCAAGATCGCCGCCTCCCCAACCTCCCCTCGAGAAGTAGCCTCTATGTAATGGAATGGTAACAGAAGGTCCATTCTATTTTATATATTAAAATGCCGCTATTTTATGAGTTAGTCGATTCACATGTTTGTGTGAGGTTTTAGTTTAAAAAGTGTGAATTCTGATGTACTTTTGCTCACAAATATTATCAGTTGCTTTTTCACGCTACAAACGAATTTACGAGTACGATTGACTTCGAGTAATGTATGTCTGTTACAGGTTGGTTGTAGGAATGAATGGCGCTGAACAACTTTACAATATTAATTATAATTTTCTGTTATCACACCATAATTTAGCCACAGATCGAATAGAGTAGTTCTATTATCATATATTGGGCACACTGCACACACAACGCTCTATTACTAAAATATTTTATTTTCAAAGTTCACGTCGCTTACCTCTACCATTCGATAACCTTGGTCACAAACGTATAAGAAATTTTGATAGAAAGGGTTCAACAGCACCTTTGATAGAAAAGACCCGATGTCAAAATCTCGTTTCTGACAGAAAAGCATGCCACCGGCAAAATAAAGAAAACTCATAAAGCAACAGATCCTCTTGTTTATGAGTTACGAGCTCTACAACGTTAAGAGTTTAGGTAAAATATAAATTATTCAGCGGAGCCTCTCTTCTCTTTGAATCTATGACACAGCCGTGGTCCCTGAGTGCCGAGCCGCACACATGCATCTTTATGCGCGAACCGAATTTCGTAGCAAGAAAGTGAAAATGGCTGGCGCGGTACACGGTGCGAATTTACGTTCCATTTATTCGTTTTCGGTGAACTGATGGAGAATAATCATTACTACGAGAGTATAACATGCTGGTTTGTATCAGTCGTAATTCATCGACTGAGTGAAGCATTTCCGGCGCGGTCAGTGCTTCGATTGGTGACTGTTTCCGTGCTTCGGAAGTCACGTTAAGCAGTCGATGCTGATTCCTATAGTTTATAGCAAACGGTCGAGTGGCATTAGAACTTCCACTATACATGTTTGAGCCACTAACCTCTGCATGAATCTTCACTAGAGTAGCGAACAATTATGTTCTAGGCCTCAGCCATTACAGGAAACCGTTATGGGGCGCTATTAGCGTGAAATTGAATCAGTATTTATATCGTTAATTTGCAAGTGGCTCCATTCATCATAGGATAAAGAAATGGGATGATGCATGAGCCCCGATCCTTACCTGTTGGAGGTCGCTGGGCCCTATACTATCAGTTCAATCAGAAAGCTACTCTGTCATGGTAGTAAAATCACTTACTTACCCGGCTAGATGCCGCCTAGCTTCTGCAATCAATCTTAAATCCCTTTTAAATCTACTCTATTTTTAAGTCTTACTCTGATTTCACTCTGAAATTATGTGATTAGAGACAGTATGTACACTGAATGCTATTTGCATAGATGTTCTTGTGTCTATCTGTAACTTGGTAAAGCTTTAGAATTCAACACATATTTAAGTTTCCGTAGAATGACGATTCGCGCCTTTTTTTGACATTTTAATCAATCAAATAGAACGACGCTTGGGCTTATTTCGCGCCTTATTTTGTTATTGCAGCAACAAAACGGTGAATGATATGCGCAACTGCATATACTTATAGTTACAAATATTTATGTTAAATAAATGATAATGTTACTACACTTATGTAATTGTTGGCCTGAGAATAAATATCTATACATATAATAAAAAAATTACTGATCGCTTTCTGTACATGATTAATATGTGAGAAAAACTATTACTAGGGGCCTTTATTAACGCAATAGAACCCAAAATAGTTGGGATTTTTGTACGTTTATCTGTGCGTTTGTGCCGATTAATCTCAGAAACCGGTGAACCTATTTCGCTATGATTTTCATTAATGTATTGCAGTAATCACTTCATATTTAAACTTACTTAATCACTTAATATTTAAAGTTCGCTTCATTGCAATCCGTCTATAAATAAAAAAGTTATAAATGTTGATATTTGGTTAATTGCAACTTACTCTGTGTAACTATCTATCATATACTTGCTCTGTGTCAATTTTATGATGGCGTCTCCTCGCAAAACCTTTACAAACCTTTTAAAAAAATCATTAAAATAGTATAAAAACAGTGTTTTATATATATTACACACATAACCTGAACAACAAGTTAATATATTACTAATTCATAGAACAAAATAAACCCAGTCCTACAACAACGGGGGTGCTATTTCTAACCGTAAGGTATAGTTTTTCTGAAGCGAAGCGAGGGCGGTTTACTAGTATAAAATAAATGAATAACAAATTCTTTATATCACATCGAACCAATAACCGAACGCTATTCGATATCTATGTGCGCTTCGTATGCAGCGTCGCGTTAGTAACACGAGTATCAGCTCCGTAGCATTAATGACAATGTGGAAAAATCTCCACCTTAATACGATCAGACAATTTTTGTTACAAGTTTCTAATATGAAGCGTGTTCGAGCCATCTCGAGTTTTCCGATTCTGGATAATTTACAGAAATCTTTAAATTTAACGGACAATAATAAGTAAATGTTTTAATAAAAAGAAACTGACATGAGTTTTAATAAGGTGAATTTCTTGGTTACATCTCATATTTTTAACCCTTTGGGGTGGTATTTTTCTTCAAACTTAAGTGCTACGAAACAGATATATATCTTCACAAACAAAAACACATTTTCCAAATTGGTTTCTAAATGACTTTTTTTATAGTAAATAGCGGATTGAGTCACCTGATGGTAAGTGATCACCGTCGTCCATGGACACTAAAACTAATCAGTAACACTAATTCGTTACCGGCCAATAAATAAGAAGTAAAACAAACTTAAAAAATTAAATAATATATAATTTGAACACCTTTTTGAAAGTCGATTAAAAATGAAATGCAAAAAAAATTGTGTTAGCTTAATTTCCTATTATGACAACATAGCAACAAAATTGAATGCATTTTTATCTAATATCTAACTCTATCGTCTCTACTTACCTCTATGGTCGTCTGGTAGAAATTGCTATTACATCAAAAGCAAAAGCCCACTTTTTGTGAACGTGAATGCTATGGATGCATGTATTTCATTCTGACGTGCGCAATGAAGTACAATAGTAGAAGAGATACCTGGACGGTCTGCAGTTCTTATAAAAAGTGTCTGATAGGTGCAAATAGTTTCACCGTTGGTCGCCTGATACTCCAACGAGGTCAAACAACGTAATCAATCAATCGTAACTATTTTTTTTTTCTCATAATAATAGCAATCAGTATCAGCTTTTTAACTGCCTCCTAAGCACAGCAACAGTTATAAGTTTTTTTCTGTTGTCATCCTATCTACTCCCACCCACAACACAACTTGACTCGGCAGCAGATGCGGTCGCAACCAAAGACTTTTGAGAAGATCATATGATTAATTCATTAATCTATTAATCTTGTTATTAATGATAAAATACCTCGAGGAATCTAGATTTTAAAGAACAAAAGAACTTTTAAGAAAGCAATTAACAATTTATGTTAATAACTTATTAGTTTTTCGTAAATTAATTGCTTGTAACAAATTAATTGTTATTAACTTCGTAATTATATTTTCTGATTTTATAAGGTTGCTAAATGTTATTTTATTGACATAAAAAAAAAATATTTGGGTGGTCCATACTTATGATCCCTATGTTGCGCTTTCGGATCCTCACCATAGTTTATGATTGACACAAGATGCTGTTATGTACGTGGTATTATTATGTTAAATAGATCATACGTTTAAATCGCTGAATGTCCCTTATGTGCGCTTGAATTTTTCATCGAAGCGCTCATATAAAATATCCACCATACTCCTATTCTCATTGAAAATTCCGGGGAGAGCTTGTCACTGGACAGGCTTTGCACGCCGGGAGCGCTGCAAGCACACGACGCCGAATAAATACGTCGAAAAATATAACATATAAGTATTACTTCACTTCGCGAAAAATAACCTTTAATTTAAGTACCTGTGTAGCATCTACGGTACGAAGTTAGCTCCCAATCAAAGAAAAAATTTCAAATTGACATATATTTGTGGTATCCTTCATTATTCGCTCATATAAATGGCATCGTGAAACATTGGAAACAACTATT
>DWPT01002892.1:0-15337 GCA_018251895.1 Agathymus mariae mariae | reverse complement strand
CTGTCTGTTTGTTCCTATTCTAATTCTAAAAATTATTATAAAATTCACGCGGACGAAGTCGCGGGCACAGCTAGTTATTTAAAAATTTCGGCCATACAGTGGCGTGACAAGCTATTTCTTATGCGAGCACAATTAGGGCATATAGACGATTTGTGTCTTGATGATGTGGTGATATAATATAGAGATATCGTTAGTGTAGGAATATAGTAGTGATCTTTGTCTCGTGGAAGTTATATGAAATTCAAGTAACTGAGATATTGCACTGCTATAGTTCGTAGCTGTGAGTAGCAACGGTTGTTCGTGGTTGAGGTCTCTGTTCGTTTTGTAATCGTATGAGAAGTTTAGCTCAAAGGAATTTCTTATTCCGGTAAAAGTAAAAATCCCCAGGAAATCACTGAAACGAGGAAATTGGATTAAAGATTTTTGTATGTAATTTTTTGTAAAGTTTATTTAAGTTCGAATAAAAACTATTTTTCCATTGACGTGATCTGAATGTAACTAGATAATCACATCTATACATATTATAAAGTTCTAACTGATCGCTTTCTGTACATGAAGGATATATCAGAAAAGCTACTATTAGAAAGAAGCCTTTATTAACGCACTAGAACCCAAAACAATAGTTGTTACAATTATTATCTTTTTGTCTGTGTGTTTGTGCGTGCTAATCACAGAAATCGTCTAAGCGATTTCGTCATAGTTTTCACTAATGTATCGCAGTACATCTCCCTTTTTTTCGTTTCATTGCAATCCGTCCATAAAAGTTATAAATTATTATACATATTTCCAATTCATAGAACGTAAAAAACCCAGTTCTAAAACAATGCAGGTGCTATTTCTAAGCGTAAGGCGTAGTTTTTTTGAAGCAAAACGAGGGCAGTTGATGTGACAAATGATGCGGTCACCGTCGTCCATACACGTTCTTAACAACAATAGCATCTCCGACGTGATGCCGGTCGAAATGGAAGCGGATGGCATCACAACAATAGTCTCTATAATAATCTCAATAGTAATAGATTTTTAAAAGAAGTGTATAAGTTGCTCACGTCGCTAATGCCTCTGCTTTGAGTAACCGTAGAACATTTCACTAAGTCTCTTGGGCGTTCTCAACGTCATAGTGAATGGGCTCTTATTAAACTTGTGCATTTAACCATCCAGCTGTAGCTGGACTATAGTTTATAGCTTTTGACAGTAATACATTTAAGAAAATGAAGTATTAAATAACACAAACTGCAAAATTTGTATGTACATGAATTATTACATAAGTAATTTGTAACGCATCACCGAAAATAACCCATATAATTATGTCTCATTTATCTCGATTTTCACGGAAAGTGTTTTTAAAGTATTTAAAAGCAGGAAGAGACGGCCAATTTTTACGGCTTTAAAATGAATACCTCGCAAATTAAAAACAATGTTTCGATTTAAATGTTTACAACATACTCTTAAAATAGTATATATTTAAAACATTCAGTGATTTTTTTTCTCTCTCCCTCGGTTACGTGTATCCCGTCCTAAATTTGTCCCCAAATTTTTCTATTCTTATTTATTTTTCTTTCGTTTCGTCGACAATGTAAATTATAACTGAGTTCCAGTCACCTGTCACTCCTTCAGCATTTCTTTTAGAATTATGCATATAAATTACAAAGAGAGTGTTTAACTTGCGCGGGAACCTCAAACATCGCTACGATTTGGAGACATACCAGTTACCCAAAGAATGCTTTACTGTATTTACCGCTAAAGATTACAGTATAGACAAAGAGACATTCCATGGATAGATTGTCGTTGTTTGATCTAAGGATCAATAGCGTAAATTGTATACATTGAATTTTTGTTAGTATTTCAGTGTAATTTATTTAAAGTATTATTATAGCATAATAAAATAGTGTAATAAAGTTTGTATTTCAGTCAAAAAGGAAAGTAAAAAAAAAATCTTGATTAACATTCAGGTCTTTCTTAGGTGATTTTATATTAGGACATCGTGTGTATCGCAGAAACCGCAAAGTAAACAAAGCTGGTTAAATATTTAAATTTAAGGGTTTCTCATAGATCGTAGTGACCGCGCTGCAGAACGTTGTAACAAATTAGACTTTTAAATTGATTGATTTTCCACCACGCATGAATTTCAGAAGTTATGCCTCGCCTTTCACGAAACAAGGAAAGTGGTTTGAAGCCGCCACGGACGATTGGCGTTGGAATTCAGAAAGTACTTCTAAGTTTTCAATATTAATTGCGTACTTGAAATTAATTATCGCCAGCTTCGGAGAAGGAAACCGTTTCGAGGAAACATGTAGATATATCTAAATGTCGTCACAACATTTTTATACAAAGTTTGAAGTCTACCAGCCCGGGCTTCGCCAATGTAGTGGTTCTTAAACAAATGGCTTTATAAGTTGTGATAGAGTAAACAATAAAATTGTCAAAACTTGTCAGTGACCATAATCTATAGAAGTGAGTAGGCCACTTATTTATTCATCAGTCCGGATATATGCGTACTTATGTACTTCTGTTTCCTGACAATTCAATTATGAAGAGAGTCCTCCAGTGTGCCACTAATGGAATCTAGCCATACGTAATATAATACTGTTTAGCATTGGACGTGATACTTCAATTATAAACACAATATATTTGTGATGTATTTGTATTGTTGGCCAAGGTTAACATAGTTGTGAACAAAATCTCTAAAACGTGCCCGTACTTACACAAGTACGTAAAATCAATGCTGTTGTTAACCGTATGAACATGAGAACTTTCAAATGCCTGCATATTTTGGAAGCGGTTCGTAATTATTTAGCGAGCCATTACACTGCTTCGAGCAGCTTTTAAACGTTATCTACTGTGTATGTATGTATGTGGGCGCTACGTTTTTATATTTTATTTTTTAATTATAGTAAATTAATAGGCTGATTTTATATGATAACACTATGTGCTATATTTAGTCGCCAATATCACAATGTCAAGGGTCATAGCATAAACAAGTGTGTTCATTGAGACAAACGTGATAAGGTAGTTACGAGGTTTGTTATTTGCATCATACAATTATACATGTATAACATGGTGTCAGGTGTGGGGTTGTACAGGTTACAGGTTGTACAGGGAGATGGATTATATTAAATTTAATAAGATGTTTTTAATAATGAATTTTATTAGTATTCAAAAATAGTTTAATGTAATATCAATTTATTGGGAGTTAAGTCGATTGTGTGATCGGTTGTTTTGAGTGTTCAGAGTGATGTGAGGAGGGTATTGATGGTGTTATATGTGACTTGGTATTTAAGTTTGCACCCTATTAGAATAGGATCACTCACATTTTGACTGTTATTCTGTTCGAATTATTGTAGATTCAATAATGAAGTGCAGCTTCGCCGACACATACTATGAAGGATTATGGAGAATTACAGGTCCTCGTAGTCGTAATACGCTGAATAATTACGGAATACAAAACGATTACAGTGCTAAGGTGATTGCTCCAGTTAATTAAAATACAGCAGACGTTTCCAAACAGCTTTCTGTGCATGAAAGATATGAGAAAAACTATTATTAGGGGTCTTTATTAACACAATAGAATCCAAAACAATAGTTGTTACAATATTTGTCCTTATGTCTATAAGTTTTTTCGCGCTTATCTCAGAAACGGCTTAATCGATTTTGTGCTGATTTTTTACTAATGTATTGCAGTATGCATCACTTAGTATTTAAAGTTTGTTTCATTGCAATCCGTCTGTGAATAAAAAAAGTTTCAAATTAATATTTGAATTTGTAGTTCGTACAACGAGAGAAACACATTCGTAAAACAATTTATACGCTTATAAAGGCTTAGGTTTCTGAAGCGAAGCGGGGGCGGCTTGCTAGTCATTTATAAATTTACTCTAACTATGATAATGCCCTATTGAACAATGCGTACTTTTAACGTATCTAACCCGGCACGCATTTACATAGGAGAGAAAAGTCCGAAGCTTTAATTGAATTAGTCTATCGAGTGCAGTTGAAAACATGTCCTAACTTCAACACTGTTCGGCTTGTTATAAACAAACATGTTAGTTGTACAAAATTGCTGCAGCAACTGTTGTGAAAACAAAATTGTTTACGTCCATCTTTATTGCTTTTGGGGTGTACGGGGTACATCCACCGTTGAGCTAAAGCCAACATTCCCTGCTAGTGGTCTGCCCTGCTGAACAACGGGCGAGGCTGTGGTGAACGGTCCCTCCTGATGGAGGTCGCTGGCCTATTTACCGTCCGAGTGGTAGGGTATTTTGCCCGTTCGACTATCTATTACCATTCCACAATAACCTACCGTGAAATATTTCATACGCGTTTAAGTAGCCGTGTCGGTTAGCTGGGAGAACCAATAAAAATGCGGGTTCTCTGTTTTTTGATATGCAACGCGTTAACAAACATGATCACATTCCATCAGATGGCTTTATGATTTAAATATTTATTGGCGGTATAACATGGATATATGTACAAACATAGTTGGCGTTATAACTTATAATAATTGTCCCACAGATGGGTTTGGGTTTCTTCTCGCAATCACAGAAAAAAGTCTTAGTCCAGCCTACTGGGGAGGTTATCCTTAAGCTGTTTTGTTCATCGAAATTATGATTAAATAAAAGATTGCTAAAATTCATATAGTTAGAGCTAGCTTAAGTACTAGGATATAGAATTCTGACCAGAAGATCTAGTATCAAATTCAAGCTGTCACTGTATAATCATGACCTGTTTTCCTACAGTGAAATGATGTTCTACGCCATAAAACCATAAGCCTTATAATTATATATTCTAGCGTATTGTAGTCACGTTAACTACAAAACGTTTCAATTTTACTGTAGTGATTGTTTCTCGAAAAAGCTTGAGCTTTTTAAGTATGTTGACTAACTCAGAACAATATGTACGATATTCGAATAGCTGTACTCCGCTTGCATTCTCATATAACTTTACAAACGTTGTCGACTCTCATTCTCTGAAAACTATCGGATGGCGAACTCCTCGCTTTGTTGTCGACTGCAACTACACGTGATTAAATTAAATCTGAATTACCGAACTTGGTACTTACCGATAACTTCCTATATTGTGCATACTTAGTACAATTAATATAATTTTAAACCTTAAAGGGTATTTTGTATTCCAGATATAATAATTAATTTTCTTACAAGTGTGATTTGATTTCATCTCTCAAATAAAGGGATAAACTCTTTAGTTCACTACCATTTTACAATATTGTGGAGAGCTCTAAGGTAATTAGGTATTCTTACAATATTGGCCTCACAATTTAAAAAAAAAATTAAACGCTGCTTTCTTCGAAAAATACTTGTGATACTTTGAAGTTACTAGAAAAGGAATAATTTATTTATGCCATTTTATAATTTACCTATAATATATGTGCATGTATGTACATTTAAATCGACTAAGCTCTTCAACGAATAACAACACGTCCATAAGAAGCGTACGCGGCTTACAAAGTAGAAACAGACAGCCATAATCGATCTCATTACAAAAATTAATTTTGATTTTGTACACGCAATAATCACGACTACCTTTTAAAAACGTGAACCTACAGATCAATTAACCCAATTGATCTCTTACTACACAAATAAACGTGACATTTATAGCATCTTTACTACGCCGTGAAACCACAATGGAAAGCTGGCTCGCTGGTGATTTGCGCGACTTGGATTAAGGAATTGTGGTTTTACTTAAGTGGCTGTAGCTACATGGTCGCCATTTTAGTGAACTACTTTTAAAACAATATATTTTTTACATAATAGTATATGCTTTAACAACACAGTTAAGTAGAATAATAAGACTAATAAATATATTGAAATTTGCAACGAATATTGAAAAGATGATAGATAATAAATATTATGTTGTATGAATAATAACACGATACAATACAACAACAATTAAATACTAAATGATACATACCCCATAACATACCTGATGCGCAGCCCCATTCTGACATACAGGCACAGGATGATGATACCAGGCAGGATGAAGAAGAACAAGCTGCTCAACTCGCACAGGTACCAGGACGGGAGCTCCAGCATGGCGCAGAAGGCTGACTGCAGTGACGAGTTCCCTGACGCTATCCACAGAAAATGCAGGCCAAATAATGTTCTTGTTCAAGCAGTACCACAAGTGCAGTGAAAAATGGGGATACTAGCCTGTATTAACCAATGTGGGTTCTTAGTCTTTAGATATTCGTTTTAACTATAATATCCGGTTAAAATTATATGTTTGCAGCTCACGATTGTTGGTTAAGCTACTGTCAACTTACTCCAAGAGTCTAATAGGGGTTCAAAAAGTCTGATATGGTTACGTCATTAGCTTTTATTGTATATAGCTGAACACTCCACGGACGAACCTCTGGCTCAGTTTGATAGTCACTTTGCTGAACAAAGGGTACCGGGTCCGATTCTCGAGCAGACATAAGGTATGTGGGAATGCAGGTCGGTGAGATTTAAATAGTAAATAGGACTATATAGTTGGAGAGTGACAAACTCTCAGTACTGATAGACTACTTTTACAGAGGGAGATTGTTTCATTCCCATGGGGAAACAAATTATAATTCAAATAAAAATTTAATTCGACAACATTTAAGCATTTAGATATTTTGTAAACCCACGTCTGCACGTCATGTTTCGTAAAGGTGTTTAAACATTGAGGAGAAGAAACGGCAAAATAAACTTCAGCACATTGAGAAAGTAAGTTTTAACCTGCGAGGAACTAGTTTTGGCGCTGTTATTTCCAGGCGTCCAAGTCATTAACATATTCACCTATATCATAATATTCTTTACCTAAAAGCTGTGCTATAACGCTCCGCTTAAAAGTTTGAAGGCAAATAACGTATCGACTTTGGAACCTTATTGTAAAAATAATATATATAATAATAAAAAATAATTCAGACCTTGTGGTTTATCATATCATTTTTGCCATATCACTAGGACGAAACCTCGGAGGAAGCCATGCAATGTCGACCAATAGCCAAATTTAGCGACCTTTACGTAACTCTCTTCTTTTTGCGGCCTATCCGCATGTGATGGGACAAATGTAAAGATTGTAAATGTCAGAAGATATTTTACAAAGGGTACAGTAAACACACGCCGTCATGACATTTAATAAATACGTTTATAATGAAGCCCTACCAAAGCCCGAAGGCAAAGTAAGGGCAATGGTAGGTAAGAGATTTCGCGATTTTGGAATGATAAGCCCTCGGCAAATAAATAAAAAAAATCAAGTATCAAATCAAATCAAGTAGAGGAATCATGCAGAAATTAATGTCTTCGCTTTACAGCAGCATGTGACCGAATTAGTACCCCATTTACTATCAGAAGAAGGACGAGTCTTTGATCAACTGTTACTGGAAACAGAATCAGGGGAATGGTCTGAGGGACGGGAAAAATATATTTGTTAAATTTATTGTTGGTGCAAGTATGAAAAGTTATATGAAATACTGCCCTATTTTGTGTCCTCATCGGTGTATGTTATGGAGACATCTTAACTGACATTTTCATCCGTACATGTGTAGTTGTTGTGTCCGTTCCGCGTACAGATAACAGTACAGTAGTAGTGAGATAACTGGCGAGTGCTCGATCCTGTAGATACGAAATACAATCCGGGAGAATGTGTCCTTAGAACGCACCGACCGTCTTATATAGTTGCTTGTCTTTTGTCAATGCGAATGAAGCCATGAGTAACAGCTAATATATTATAATTTAGAATAATGATACTAGATTACTGTCTGTATGATGTCATGAATTAGGTTAATTTAACTACGAAACTCGTTAGTAGTAAGAGTTAATCTTTAAGTTTATTACATTACATTTTACTGTAACAAGTACCAATTATTTTTTATGTTTTATCTAAAAGTCGGAAGTACTCGTTACAGTTAAAAAAGGTAAAAATATTGTTATAAATAATTTTGAAACTAATAATGACCGAGCCGTTGTCGATCCGGATGCACGAATATGATCATAGTACCGTACGATATTGAAGTAATTTTGCCATTATGGCTTGTACTGATCGTTTAATAAGTTGGATAGTGACTAAGTTTCTTTAGCGCCTTCATATTTTAGAAGCACATTAAGCCATTGGTCATGATTGTTATAGTTGGATAGCAATCGATACGCCATGACGAAGTCCTTCATGAATCCGCACTGGAGCAACGCTGTGTAAGCTTCTGTTAGGTAAACTTATTTTCTTCTAAAGGGCAGACTCGTGTCCGTTAATTGAGTTTTAACAATAATAAGGAGTTGTATGCGAAGAGTTAATTTTATATACGAATATAAGCATAACTGAAAATTTACTTTAAAGTATTCTGTTTCTTACACATACCACAAACCACAAGACCATAACGAAATTTACGTCATTAAGTATAAGAGTCCATAATGTTTTATTTATGTACAAAAAATAAACTCAAGATGACAAAAAGTTGCTCATTAACTGTAATTTTCAGTATTACAACTTTAACGGGAAAAAAGGTATTCCTCAATACGGCAGTTTTACAATGTGCCTGTCCACTTAGACGAATTAAATGTACGACTTCAAAACATTCCAAGTTGCCACCGTCAGACATCTACATTAATGGGTCAGGTGACAGAAATTATTGGCATTAAGCAATTGAAAACTCTTCGTAATGTTAAACCATGGAAATAATTATTAATTGCGTACTGAATGCTCGTAATAGTCGTGGCGGGTTGAGAACATTGTTTATCAACCATCGATCAATTGTATATCAGTATATAACCAATACCGCTTAGGGTAACTGCCACAGGCAACTCCAGTGAAGAAATATGGTGATAGTCGTACATGGCAGTCAAGAGCATTATATTATTCTTTAATAGATAACAAATGAGCTTGAGGGCCAT
Source organism: Agathymus mariae mariae (assembly GCA_018251895.1). Lineage (NCBI taxonomy): Eukaryota > Metazoa > Arthropoda > Insecta > Lepidoptera > Hesperiidae > Agathymus > Agathymus mariae. The sequence goes on along the minus strand of DWPT01002892.1, from coordinate 6,473 downwards.
ATTGTGATAAGTGACCACCGCCGTCCATAAAATTATAGATCTATAAACTGAGAGGCCATATTCTGAAAAAAATAAAAACCGAAGATGTAATAACTAACTAAAAACTGTAATAATGTCATAAACACGGGCGTAGTTTTTAACATCGCGCAGATTCTATAGCAACCAATGGGAAATGATTCTCCTCACACTAAGATCCTTCAGTATCCTGTGAATGCTTCCCGATCTAATTTGCGATACGAATTCGCTAGATGTATTTATATCTAACTCACCTATTTCTTTCAATTGAATCTTTCATTGCTAGCACATATACTTCCACAACGGCGGTCAAAGAGCTTCAACTTCACCTCTCAAACTTATAGCTTACTCTTAAATTCGTTATATACACGGTTACTGTAAGAGTGACATTTGAAATGAAAATGTTTGCGACGCAATTCAGTTTTTCAATGACGAATACAGTATTCTATGTAGTTCTAATAGACAGTTGGATTGTTTTATTTTAAAACAGCGGCCTGCCCAGACTTCGTTGGATACAATAACATCCGGAATAAGGTACCTTTTAAATAATAAAAGATTTTTTCCAATATGTACCTTCGTATTTACACGACCAAAAGTCGCACTCTCTCCTTATAATAGTATAAATTTAATGTGCCATATCTATGTACTGTAATATCGTCAAGGGCCTGTGGAATCTACTAACATTAAGTGGACCAGCGTAGTGGACTCTGATTTGAGAAAAAACAGGGCCCAACAACATGTTGTGGTGGAAGTATAACCTATTTGTGTTCATTGGTTCAAACTGATGTTTAAATACCATGAATTTCGAGGCTAAACCTATTCCTGAGAAAACATGCTTTAACATGTGCTTTAATGCCCTAGTTTCGTATTACGGTATGTGGTAACTAAGGATAAACAGAGTCGTTAAATAAAACTTAAATACCGGGAGGGTAGTCATGATAATTGACTGTAGTGTAGTGGGCGAACGGGGAGGCCGCCACCAGCGCTACGATCCACAGCGCGACCACGATGCGGAAGGCGCGCCGTAGACCGGCTACGGCGTAGATGTGTAGCGGGTGGCAGATCGCCAGGTAGCGTTCCAGTGTGAACGCTACGATCGTCAACACTGACACGTAAGATGCTCTGTAACAAGGGAATTAAAATAGTTATTTTTTCATTTCAGCGAATTGTGTGAAGCATTTATAGCTATTAATAATAATAATAATATTTTTCAACTTTATACACTGGTTAAATTCAGAGTTCTCCGCATGAGAAATATATGAAAAATAAAAATGTAGCTTTTCCAGCTATTGTTTATTTATGGAGTCATTCGAATCTACCAGAACCGTTTTCCCATGACTACTTATCTAAATGGTAGAGTAAGCTCAGCTAGTAACTAGCTTTTGTTCACTGTAATTTTTTTTTCACATATGTACTACTGTATATAACCGCCAAGCCTCTCTGTCAGTACATTCTATTTTTTTGTAAAATTTTATAATAAATATTAGTTTTATGACTCACTGACATCAATTCGACCATTTTGGAAATTTTTGGCTGTCTGTGTTCCGTTATAACTCAAGAACGGGTTGACCAATATTAATGAAAACTGGTATGTTGTAAGAACACGTGATTTTGCAGATGATAGATTATATAAAATATCAGTAAACCTATTGATGTCTAATCAAGGCAAAACCATATATATTTAATTAATTATCCAACTCCAATGCCGTCGGACGGGGCCGCTAGTTACTTACATATTTATTTAACTGTAATTTTAACTTCTTTTAGTTTTAAACACATTATTCAGTAAATAATTAATAATCTTACTAAACATGTCGACCAATCTTGTTAAATAATGTATACGAAGAACAAATGTTTTTTTCTTAATGTTTCTACATTCGAATCCCAGCACTAGGATGTCCTCTGTTCCGGGTAGCACGGACATACACGAATATGACATTACAAACGCCTATGAAACGAGAACTACTATTATCCGTCACACAAATGTCTGCTCCGGCCGGGAATCGAACCCGGGACATCAATCATAAGCTATATATTTTATCTATACTTTTATATAAATCTGAAGGTTCTGTCTGTATATATGTACTTCACTTGACCTTTTAAAATTTAATAATCATAAATAAATAACTAAATAATTATTTAAAGTGTATTGACGATTCACATAATTAATTTATAAATATTTAAATTAAAATTATGTTATTAAGATGAAAATAAAACGACCATAAATATTTTTTGAGAGTATTCTGTACAACCTCGATGTTTATTCTTTCCAGTCTGGTATGATCAAAAATGCAAAAGTCGAAAGGGTACTTACTCCCCTTTCGAAACATCAACGAACTGTCTTCATCGAAGTCTCAAAAAGCACATCACTTACATAGCACCATCATATCCTTGCTTATTTGCTCCATTGTTTTATGAAATGTTATTGAACTTGTTGCTATGATACGAATGGATATGTCAGGATGATAAGTGGCTAACAGGTTCAAGTGTGAAAATTATATTATCTACTCACAGAATTCCACAGTCGTCACTGTTAATGAAATGTTTAGGATGTAAAACTAGGGAAGGACAAATTTTGATGTCTTATTTCAACCTACCACTTTTAACACAGTTCTCGTGTTACAACTATGTTATATTAAAGTTTGTGATAAACAAATTACGGTGAAGTTTCAAAGTACGTTTACAGCGATTGGGGCGTGGCACACGGCAAATTCAATTTGATACATTTGAGTTGCGCCGCAATTCGCTTTGCATATTTCATAAAATGTTAGTTGAAAGTCTGACAAATCGTCGTGATGGTCGTTTTGTGTTCGTTTCGTTGAAGTTTCTCATTAGCTCCGTTCTGTTTTTTTGTGTCGTTACTAGCTTTGTTAATTGGTTCTTGCCGACGTTATTTCCAGTTGCGGTAATATTTTTCAATACTTCAGCTGTAAAATGTTAGAAGTCATTTTACGTATTTAGATCGTAAACGTTATTTTACCGAACGGCAGTAGCCGAGCCCACTGGGTGCTTGTGACATCACCTGATAATTTCGTGACATACTGTTTAACCTAGTTTTTTTAATCTCACTCGCAAAGGTTCCGTTTCAGAAAATCTACATGAAAATAGCATCCTCGTTATAAGGATTATTTTTGTCCTATGAATTCGAAATATATAAATTTATTATAATTATAGCTGCAGCCAGGACATATTTATTTCCTGCCATCTTAACATCATGTCTGTATTGACTTTCATTACCCTCATTTCATCATTTTGTGGGAACTATAAGTTATTATATGATTCGATTACGACACATAACGTAAGTTACGTATAGGCCAGGACTCATCTTTATCTTGTCAGTGGTTTTAGTATCGTACGTGATCAAACAGAGAAAAAAAATCAAGATAATATGTTTTGATCTCTATCGAAAAACAAAGCCTGCATACATTAGAATTTCGTAAAAATATTTGATATACAGATTCGGCCTAGTTTTATAATCATGTATATATTAATTATAACCTGTATACAATTATACAGTAAGTCTTATATTTTTTATCTTGTCTAATAGAAAGTTGCGAGCAGTCAGTAATTCTTGAACTTCGGATATACTAGTATTGCTTACACAGCGGCCAACGGAGACGTTATATGGTCCAATTGTATATACGAGTATAAATATTCAGTTTGTGACAACCCTGTTGAAATAACGTGATACATTATGTAGACAGAGACAGCTTTACTTACGTCGTCAATGAAGTCGTGTTACACTGTCGTGTCATTGTTTATATTGTCAAAAGTAAAAGCTACGATCGGCAAATTATATAATACTTACGACATGTTAAAGGTCATCGTAATGTCTTTTTATGTACAAGATGTATTCTATGTATAACGCTTATAGCCTATCTAACAGTTTCACGGAAGCAGCTTCAAGTGCTTCATCTCGACAGTCGTGGGAAGAAAACAAAAAACTATCAGATACCAGTACTAATATGCACTTAATATTTGCTAAATTCATTGGTCGGTTTTAACATTCAATGTAGATGTTTTGACTTTTTAATCAAAAGTTATAGTTCGAAACTGGCGCCCGACACGAAAACCACGGCTTTTCATTAACTGGACAGTTGTATCACAACGTTTATAGCTTGACCTAAAAGCGGAACAATTAAATTATTCGTTTAATAGTCCTTTGTTTCTTTCTATTAATCTTTTACTGTATCTGGAACACTCTTATTTACGTCTTCAAGATTAGCGAACCGCCTTCAGTTCTCTTTAGAAAAACTACGCCTTACGCTTAGAAACTGTGTTGTTGAAAATAAAATTGACTGTGTTTTTTTCATTCTGTGAATCACAAATTACAATATTAATTTATAATTTTTTTATGGATTGAAATGAAACTAAATTTAAGTATTAAGCGATGTTTACTGCAATACATTAGTGAAAACCAGAATGAAATCTGTTAAGCCGTTTCTGAGAGACCTGTCACCTGTAACCTGCCTGCCGAGCGAGGAGTCCCGGGTTTGTTTCCCGGCCGGGGCAGACATTTATGTGACAGAAAAAAGTTTGTTATCGGGTCATCGGTCTTTGTAATGTTATATTTGTGTGTGTCCATGCCACCTACACAAAAGGGAATCTTGTGGTGCGGAGGTGTAAGCAAGCTGTGTAGGCAAGCTACGACTTTTCTGATCCTTTGTTACGAATATACCGTAACTTGGAAGCTCGCCTCGAGACGTCGAAGGAGACGGCAAACGCCTCCTCGTTTTTTAAAGACTTCGTCGCAAATGTGACTTTTATATGTTAAAAGATTCATATTTGACCGATTTTGATGAAACCCGTATTGTCGATCGACTATGAGATAGACAAATTTAAGCTTCCAGGATTCAGGCATCATCCCATACTCCTATATTTTAAGACTGTTTTACCGTCTTGGTTAAGTAGTACCTTCCTTCTGGAATCAACTATGAAATATTTTTAATAAGTTTCAGCTGCAGTATGTCGAAAAGCATCGCGATCCCTTTGGTGTAGTGGTCGTTAGTGGACGCGGTATAGTTCACCAGATACAACTTTTGTTTGTTTGTTTGTCAACTACTCACTCAAACCAAAATATTTAAACTTATTATTACAACTAAAATTCTACTGACATTAAATAATGTTACATTTCAGACTCAAAGTTAATTTGTAGCTTCCATTTTGAGTTAATAACAATGTTATTAACCCGGTCACAGTTACCTCTTCCTCCATCAGCTTGAAGATTGAAGCAAAGTGTTACGAGAATAAAATTTGGGAACGACTTAATGAAACATAATAAATGTAGATTGAGCAATACCCTATGGTCCGGCCTCGGTTTATCTCCATAGATACCAACCCATAGATACGAGTTAAAGAGATGGAGCGTCACAAAATAGTAACCGAAAGTGTTTATGCACGCACGTTTATGTTTGTATGTGTGTTATTCTTTTACAGAGATTAACCGTGCCAGAAAAGAGCACTTCCGTATATATGCCAAGTTTCATCACTGTCAAACATCAAGACGGGCTCCGAATTCCATGTAAATTATACTATAGAGGAAATTTGTATTTTACTACCACATAGCACTAGGGATTCCTATATCACGGGTCGCGTGGACGTATACAAATATGACAATCACCAGCACATGACTTTGTACCTTAGAAAAGCTGCATTGATTATAACGCCTGAATTTCAAGGAACAACGTTCACTGTTAACGAAAGTGTCGGAATTCTAGGTGTGTTCTCGAGTGACTTGCATGCAGTACCATCCTCATCTGGTAGTTAAAACCGAGGCAGCTTTTAAAAAGTTTGGCGTCCTGGACAGGGCGAAAAGTTATTTTACTGTCATCTGCTTACGCCTTATAAAACACAAGTTAGGCCATGGAGTACTGCTCCCACCTTTGTGCAGGGACGCCACAATACCAACTCCATCTATTTGGCGTCCTACTAAACAACGACAGATTGGATCTCTTAAGCTTTAAGAGATACATAGGTTCCTACTGTATGAGTTCTATGGTTATTATAACGGTGAGTGCTCCAAGGAATTTGAGGAACTCCTTGCCCAGGTAAACCTTCCATCTTCGCATCACTGTGCAAAAAATTAATTGCCATCCACATCGACTGGATTCATGAAAAACCTCCGCGGTCCAGTTTTGACGATCATTTTGGCTGCGCTAATCTGGAAAATAATTAGGTATTTCCGAAGCGCTATGATAATGTTCTCAAAGGTGTGTGAAGTACTCTTATTCAAACTTGGCCAGCTAGTATAATTTGGCGTCGTAACGGTGATAAGTTGTAACAGCTGATCAACAGTCACCAATGAATTAATCGCGGGTGCCTTAGGTGTGGTTAGTTAGCGACGTAGTGCGCTAATTACTTCACTTCAGATGAAAATGAATGAAAAAAAATGAAAATAGTTTTTATTTCTCAAATAAATATTGACAATGTAGTTCCTACAGTGGGAGCATCCTTTTAAG